>CAUYON010031321.1:0-79478 GCA_963573935.1 Arctocebus calabarensis
TGTCCTTCAGTACATTTCACACATACACACATTGTATGAATTAACTCTTACCACAGTCCAATTGAGGAGCTTCTTACACTTACTTTACAGAGGAAGAAACTGAGGCTCAAATTGGTTTAGTAACTCTGCCCAAGACACATAGTAAATCAGAAATAGCAGGGTTGAGATCCAAGTCCACATCCATCCACCCTCAAAACTCATGTTCTTGACCCCTCTGCTATACTACATTATTTAAAGAGCTCATGACTCTTTTTTTTTTTTTTTGTAGAGACAGAGTCTCACTTTATCGCCCTGGGTAGAGTGCCGTGGCGTCACACTGCTCACAGCCACCTCCAGCTCTTGGGCTGAAGCGATTCTCTTGCCTCAGCCTCCCGAGTAGCTGGGACTACAGGCGCCCGCCACAGCACCCGGCAATTTTTTTGTTTTGACTTCGGCCGAGGCCAGGCTTAAACCCGCCACATTCGGTGTATGGGGCCGGCGCCCTACTCGCTGAGCCACAGGAGCCGCCCAGAGCTCATGACTCTTAAGAAGCATATGGTTCAGTCATTCATTCATTTAAAAAAATGCCTATTGAACACCTACTAAGTGTAGGCACAGGGGAAGAATGAGGAACAGGACAAAATCCCTGCCTTCAAGGACTATGTAGGGCTGTGGGAGCAGAGAGTGTGGGTGATAAACAGGTGAACAAATAACATAACTGAAGAGGCGCTCCCAGGGAAGTGGGTTGTGTCAGAATTGCCTGGCTTTCATTCCCAAATTAGACAAGTTCCTTTCCAAGGGATTCTGACAAGTCTTCCCTAAGGGGATGTGCCCACCTCCTCAAACATGCAAAATCACATCTCAAAGAGTTAATGTTACTTGTGACAGTGTCCCCTTCCACAGAGGTGATGGGGAGTCAGCCTTCCCTTTGTTTAATTAATAATTGTATAAATGTATGGGGTACAAAGTGATGTTATGATTTATAAATGAAATGTGGGATAATTAAATCAAGCCGGTCAAACACATCCATTACCTCAGATACTTATCATTTTTCCTGTGGTGAGAACATTTAAAATTTACTATCTTAGCAATTTTGAAATGTATAATACTCTGTTATAATACTCGGTATCAACTATGCAATAGAACTCAAAAAAATATATATTCCATCCTCCTATCTAAATGAGCTTCTATACCCTTTGACCATCATCTCTCCCTTTCCTTCTGTCTCTCCAACCTCCATGGAAATCAGTTTATTGAAGAGATAGCTGCACCCCCACATTCATTGCAGCACTGTTCACAGTTGCCAGGTTACAGAATCAACCTAACGTCCATCAACAGTTATTCAACAAAATGTGGTACATATATCCACAGCGGAACACTATTCAGCTTTTAAAAAGAAGGAAATGTTATCATTTGCAGAACCATGGATGGAATTAGACAACATTATATGAAGTGAAATAAGCCAGGCACAGAAAGACAAATATCACGTGGTCTTACTTATATGCGGGATCCAAAACAACTAAGCTCATAGAAGCGGAGAGCAGAATGGTGATGACAGAAGAAGTCAGCCATTAAAAGGAACATAACGAAATGCATGGGAGTGAAAAATTCAAAATTCAAGGTAGTGGCTCCCTGGGGAAGGGAGAGAGGGAGGGAGGGAGAGAGTGGAGGGAAGAAAGAGAGACAGAGAGGAAACTGGGGACTCCAAATATGTCAGCAGTGTTAGTCATCTTAAGCTGGCATTAGGCTTAGCAGAATTTCTTAGGCTTTTTATGTAACTGCCAGTATCATTAAAATATGCTATAATTGTTTAAAGGAGCTTGTTCCAGGTACAGTGCTGAGCTTATACTATGTGGGAGAACTTCGTAACCCTCTCTGTCCATCAGAATCACCTGGGGAGCTGTGTGAGCTACTGATGGCTGAACCTTATCTCTACAGATTAGCTTCAATTTGAACAAGGTCGAGTCCAGACACAGGTGTTTTTTCAAAGTTCCTCAGTGATTTTCATGTGTACCCAGGGTGCTCTGGGTGCTCCAACTTCAACCTCCCAAAGCCTCAGTTTCCCACTCTATAAATGAGGATGCCAAATTTACCTACCTTCACACAATGGCAATGAGGCTTAACTGGGATGACGGCTTGGAAGCCCTCAGCACATGGACCGACACAGAGTAATCACCACTCCGTACATATTATCTGCAAAAGCACTCCATCTATTACTAACCCTGCGGGGAATCCACTCTCCCCTTTCTGACAGGGCCAACTCAAATCTCACCTCTTCCATGAGGCTTTCTCCCTCTCCTCCTTTGGCCTGAATTTGGTTTGTGCAAAGCATGCAGTGTTACGGGACAGAGGAGTTCAATAGTGACTCACCACCATCCGCCTGGCAATGCTGTCACTTGTTTGCATGGCTTCCTCTCCCCATCACCCCTCCTATTACCACTGTAGGAGAGAGAAGAAACACGCCACCAGGCCCCTCAAGGAAGGACCCACTGCCCAACTATGGAGTGCCCAGACCAGACACACCACACAGAAGGCATAAAGACCTTATCACAATCATTTTTTAATGTCTCATTGTACTTTACACACACTGCATGCTTAATGGGAAAATTCTACAATAACTAACCAGGGAGATCCTTCATCCCTCAGCTGTCTTTCTACCTTCCCTGGCTTCTGTAGAAATAGGCAGCATCCAAATCTTCTCTTCTCTAGAGAAACTGCTACAGCATAGCTGAACTGAACTGGGACAGCATAAAGCCTTACCATGTGGAACTGTTGCTGTCCCAATTCTGGGTATCCCTGGAGTCCTTTTTCCCTTGATCATTGGAATGGGCACAAAAATGGATGATGGGAAATCTTAACTTCACAAAGGAACTAGTAAAGACTTTCTTTGTTTATTATGAATGTTGCTGAGTAATCGTATTTATAAGATACCTACTCATATTAATGCTTATTGGTTCAAACCCAGTACCTTCCCTTCTAGGGGGAAGGGAATAAAGTCTTTAAGCCTAGAAAGAATTGAGTTACAAGGAAATAGAAAGTTCTTAAACTGAAAGGAGAAAGAGAAAGATCTTCGCATCCACCTCCCCATTCCCTTCCCTCTCTCCCAGATTCTTTGTGAATTTTGTTATGTTATCTGGTTGTGACTTGCCTTCAGGCCTCCTGCTCATAGCCCTGTACCTGACACACAGAATGCTCAGTAACTACAGTTGTTATTACTGTTTGGGGGTGCTCCCTGTAATTGGGATTTTTTGAGCAGATAGGGATTCAGGGAGGGAGGATAACAATGTGGACTTCACAAAGGAACTAATAAAGATTTTTTCATCTCTCCTGTAGTGCAATGTACATGATGACACACATAATTAAATATCTTTCTGCAATTATCTCATGAACAAAAGAAGGGGTGTCATAACCAAAGCAACAAAGAATTACACCAATATGCCCCATTGGTGAGAGATGGGCACTGCTTTCTATAGGCTTGGTATATAGAAGCCCCTTTCAATAATGTGATATTAACCAATACATAGTACCTCACATCACTTATTTGGTTAATCTTCTCCCCCTTCCTCTTTCATTGATCTTTTTTTGATTCATCAGTCCCTTCTTACAAATAATTCTGACCCATCTGCAACTTGTAATTACAGGTGATTACAGGACAGTAAGAACAAATGTAAGAAGGGCTCATAATAACGAAACCATTTTACGCCTATTCTAGCAATGTAGAATAAGAAAATAACCCCTTACCCTACTCCTGCATCACCCTATTCTTGTGCTTAACTCCTGTGGATTTTCCTTGAAGGCTTCACCTGACCCTCTCCTTGAAATAAGCCCATGCTCTTCTGTCACTACTGGTGGTAGAGATAAGAGATGTGCCATTCCTTCAAGGCAGAATTTGTTGCCTGGATGTGGTGAGTGCAAGCAAGGGATAGCTACCAGTGATCAGCCCCTTCAAGGTCTGCCTAAGGAGCACAGAAGCACCTTGAATAAAGTCACACCCTTCCTGGGTACACCTGGTGCCTGAGCAAGGCAGGGGTATAAATGCCTGGCCATTTCTTTCCAATGGAAGACAATTCTGATAGTCAATATTCATTCTAAATTCTTTGTCAGGTTCACTGAGTCATTGTCAGGCCTGCATCTGAATTTATATTCTCCTTCTTTTCAACCCTACTTCCTGCTCCTTCCCTTTATAAGTGCTGATCCTTAACACACATCATGCACTCTACACTCACTCCGTGGCTGTTTCCACTAATCCTAACCCTCCACAATATATTATCCCTTTACTAGCCATGTTAAACCACCACTGTGCTTATACCAATGCATCCCTGTAAGTTCTACCAATAAGAATAAACAACTCTTACAAAAAAATTAATCATCAACTACAGCTGCATAACTTGCATCAAACCAATCTGCCTGCCAGGAAGAATTATTTACCATTATGTAAAACCTGGGGAGGGAGAGTGGACGCATTTGAAGACATCAGAAAGCAAAAATTAGGACTTACGGATCCAAACCCCTGGAAAAATGTGAAACACACATTAAAGTGAGGTAAACTTTCTTGCTGTTTTTTCATATAAGGGCATTTGCTAATTCACATCATGGGGCACAAAGGCTGAGTCCAAGAATTTGGAAATCCACATTGTTGGGAATATAAAAGTTGAACTTTCAGGATATCAAGACAGTTACACTTAAGAAACAAAGATCCTAGAGAAAAAAGAACCTGAGAGAAATAAGTCCAAATATCTCTATATCTTTTGTTCTTGTTAAGTGGTACTTAAAGAGAGGTGAGAAATCAAATATAAAATGATGCTAAATGTCTATAAATGTAACAAAAATTTTTATAAGTTGTATGGAGTGCAAAGCCTAAAATTAAAATGAGTCCACCAAGGAGTACCCTCAATTACACATCAGAATTTCAGTTGAGATGCCTGAAAGGGAAACTAGAAATTAACCAGCCCATATAAAGTCTAAAACTGACTTGAATCGTTTCAATTTCTGATTGAGTCACAATAATCTGCCCTTAGTTTAATTACTGGCCAAAAGAGAAAATTAAATCTTCTCAGAGAAAAACAGTATCATCAGAGACTCCTATGATCTTTCATATACAATATTCAGAACTTAATAAAAAAATTATAAAATATATAAGAAGATAAAACCAAATGACCTAGAATATAGAGAAAAAGCTGACAGTATAAATAAACTCATAAATGATCCAGATATTTGAGTAATCAGACATAAATCTAAGATGATTATGATTAATGTGTTCAAGAAAAATGTATGACAAAATAGAAATGTCACTAGAAAACTACTTTTAAAGGAATAAAATATAACTTCTAACACAGAAAACCTATAATTACAGATGTTAAGATCTAAAGAGATGAAGCTAACAGCAGATTAGATACAGTGGAAAAGGATATTCAACTGTAAAGTAGATGAGCAAAAAAAAAAAAACATAGAAACAAGCACACAGAGTGAATTAAAAAAATGAAATAAATTGATAAATAACACACGGGTCAAGGGAGAAATCAAAATGAAAATCACAAAATATTTTGAACTGAAAACCAATAAAATGTATTACTAAGACTTCTGAAATGCAACTAAAACTGAGTTTAAGGGGAAACTCATGGCTTTAAATGCATATATTAGAAGGTTGTAAAGGCTGAAAATTAATTGCCTAAGCATCCAACTCAAAAAGCAAAAAGAAATCCAGCAAATTAAAAACAAAGAAAGCAAAAGACAGAAAAGATGAAGAAGGATGACAAATTAATTTTCAAAGTGCAATATAGCAAAACTGACACTAGGGCAAATAAAAATCTAAGCAATTTATATATATTTACTGAATTTAATTCATAGTTAAAAGCCATCTACAAAGAAAATTTCAGGCCCAGATAGCTTTATCTGTTAATTTCTCCAAACATTTAAGAAAGAAACACCAATCTTATATCAACCTTTCTAAGCTCATTAGGTAAAGCCAGCATAACTTTGATGGAAAAACCAAACAAACATATCACAAGAAAAAAATATATAAACCAATATCTCTGATAATCATAAACTCATAAGTCTCAACAAAAGCATATAGACAAACAGAATCTAATGATATACAAAAGGAAATTAATTAAATCCAAGTAATTTTATTCTAAGAATACAATGTCGATTTAGAATTTGAACATCATTTAATGTAATTTATCACATTGGCCAGAAAGATGAAGAATAAAATATATAATCATATTAATAAATAAAAAGAATTTGATAATCTCCAACACCTTTTCATAATTTTCCAAAGTACTGTTAGCAAACTAGAAATTTAGAAAAGAACTTCTTTCAGACAAAGGAGGGATTTTATTAAAAATATACATACAACATACACCATACTTCATGGTGAAATATTGAAGGTTTTTACCCTGAGACCAGGATCAAAACAAGGATGTCTATTATCACCACCATTATTTATTAACAGACTCCTAGAAACTATAGCCAACATAATAAGGCAAGAAAAAGATATAAAAACTCCACAGATTTGGAATAATAAGCATTTTTTTTTAAACAAAGAATCTCAGTCTGTTCCCCAGGCTAGAATGCAATGGCATCATTACAACTCACTGCAACCTCAAACTCTTGAGCTTAAGCTATCTTTCTGCCTCAGACTCCCAAGAAGCTTAAACTACAGGCATATAACCTTACCTGCATAATTTTTATATTTTTTGTAGAGACAGGGTCTCACTAGTTGCTCAGGTTGTTCTCAAAATCCTGAGCTCAACAAATCCTTCCTTGACCTCCCAAAAGGCTGGAATTACAGATATGAGCCACTATGCCCAGCCAAAACTCTACAGATTTGAAAGAAAGGTATAATACTATCATTTACACATAAATTTCAAAAATAATTCACAGATAAAATATTCAAATTAACATGTGAATTCATCAGGCCCACAGATGAAAGGTCAATATACAAAATGGACTGCATTTCTACATATTAGAAACAAAAAATAATGAAATTTTGAAATTGTGTTATTTACAAAAACAACTACAATTTCAAATACCTAGAAATAAATCTACTGGATAGTATCTAAAACCTTTACCAAGAAAGTTATATTTTTACTAAGAAGAACAGAAGAATTAGAGAATATGGAAAATAAGGGAATAACCCTATTCATAGATGGAAAAATGTTAATTTTTAAGTTGTCAATTCTCTCCAGTGGATAAATAGATTCAGTGTATTCCCATATCTCAGAATGTTTTCCCCTGGAAATTGACAAAGTATTTCTAAAAATTTAGTGGAAATGCAAAGGTAAAGAATAAACACAACTGGGCACCTCTACTGGAAAAATAATATTATCTTGACTCATAATTCTATGGAAAAAAACTACTATGGAATATTACTGCTAGCTCTATCCGTTCCACAATGGATAGACCCAGGTACTTTTGTAAATAAATAAATAAAAGAGTTATAATTCTATAACAGGGTTTTCCAATTAAACTTTCTACAGTGACGGAAATGTTTTATATTTGCACAGTGCAACATTAACCACATTATTGAACACTTGAAATATAGTCATTGTGATTAAGGAGGCAAATTTTTAATTTCATTTCACTATTTCATATAAAATAATTCAAATTTAAATTGACACAAAGACTTTGCTTTCAGCTTAGATGAACTAGGTCAGATTTACCTTCACATCTGAAAAAAAAAAAAAATGAAGGACAAAACCATGAAGCTACATTTTTCTAAACACTGAATATCAAACAATAAAACACAGTGATTCCTAAAAGATAGAAAACATACATGATGACTCATATCATTGCTTCAACATAATGCCTTGAGACAGTTTTCAGGGTACAGGGGAGGAAAAAGGAACTCAGGCAGAATCCAAAAGTCTCAAAAAAGAGTACCAGGTGGAAAAAAGAGAGCTGCATATAGAGAACTCTGTGGACCCGAAGACATTCCCATTAAGAAGAACAAATTAACACCTGTGTGGAGAAACTACCCAAATCTAGGGAAAGAACCTTGAGAAAGGACTAGAAAGCATAGTACCAGCAGGTACAGCAGCTCATGCCTGTAATTCCAGCATTCTGGGAGGGCAAGATGTGTGGATTGCTTGAGCTCAGGAGTTAAGACACCAGCCTGAGCAAAAGCGAGACCCTATCTCTACTAAAAATAGAAAAAGCAGCCAGGTATCATGGTGGTCATGATAGTCCCAGCTACGTGGGAGGCTGAGGCAAGAGGATCACTTGAGTTCAAGAGTTTGAGGTTGCTGTGAGCTATAATGATGCCATGGCCCTCTACCCAGGGTGACAGACAGGGCATCAGGTAGAGTACTAACAGGTCTTGTGTCACTAGTGAGCAAACATAGACCAAACACTACTCTATTTAATAAAACTTAAAAACAACACTTAAAAAATATCAAACTGTCTGAAATAACGTATCTGCTTCCCAAAGATCAAAATTATTTACAGGAATATAAAAACAGCTAGCATTCAACTCAGCACCTATGGCTCAAACAGTTAAGGCCCCAGCCACGTACACCCGAGCTGACAGGTTCATATCTAGCCAAACAACAATGACAGCTGCAACCAAAAAATAGCCAGACATTGTGGTAGGCTCCTGTAGTTCCAGCTACTTGGGAGGCAAGGGCAAGGAGAATCGCTTGAGCCCAGGAGTTGGAGGTTACTGTGAGCTGTGATGCCACAGCACTCTACCCAGAGTGACAGCTTGAGGCTCTGTCTCAAAAAAAAAAAAAAAAAATAGTTAGCACTCAATGAGGTAAAATTTACTATATCAAGAATAAAATCAAAAATTTTAGATATGCAAAATACAAGATAGAACAACTAATATAAGGGTTAAAATTATTTAAAATAGACCCATAACTGCCACAGATGTTAGAATTAACAAACAAGAACATTAAAATGGTTATTAAAACTATATTCCATATGTATGAAAGGTTAATTAGAGGAATAGAAGGCATAAAAAAAGACAGATTAAATTTCTAGAGAGAAAATTACAATGTTTAAGATGAAAAATAAATGAAATTAACATCACATTCCAGGAAGAAAGGTTGGTAAACTTGAAATCATTATAATAAGTTTAACCCTAACCCTAACTCCTAATCCTAACCCTAACCCTATCCAAAATAAAACACAGAAGAAGAAATTTTTTTAAATAAAGAAAGTATCAGTAAGCTGTGGAACAACTTCAAGCCACTTAATTATATGAGTAAATGGAATTGTCAATGGAAATGAAGAGGAACAAGAAAAAATACTAAAGAAACAGCAGCTGAAAATTGTCTAAGTTTGATGAAAACCATAAACCCATAAATTCAAAATGCTCTATAAGCCCCACAAAATAAATACAAAAAATAAAAATACACCAAGGTACATTATGATCTCATTTTTCTCAACCAGGGACAATGAGAAAATTTTAAAAGCAATCAGAAGAAAACAAAAAAGCAGTTACATAGAGAAACAAAGAAAAATAGCAGATTTCTCATGAGAAATGATGCAAATGAGAAAACAATGGAAGATCTTTAAAGTATTTAACAGGCCAAAAAAAAAAAATGTTAATCTAGAATTCTATACCCAGTGAAAATATCTTTCAAAACTGGAGGTAAAAATGAAGAGTTTTCAGAAATATGAATGCTGACACAATTCATCACCAGGAAATGTATACTTTTTAAAATGTCAAAAGAAGGGCAGCACCTGTGGTTCAAAGGAGTAGGGCGCTGGCCCCATATACTGGGGGTGACAGGTTCAAATTCAGCCTGGGCCAAAAACTGCAAAAAAAATTAAGATGTCAAAAGAAGTCCTCCAAGCAGAATAGAAATGATACCAGACGGAAATAGCATCTATACAAATGATGGAACAGCAGTAGAAATGGTAACCAAATGAATAAATATATAAGTTTTTTTTCTCTTTTACATGATATTAAATGAAAAATATAAAACTAATAAACTCCTATACATAAACATAGGGAAAAAATCTTTGTGACATGAGTCAGGAAAAAATTTCTCGGATATACAACCAAAACCGGTCTATAAAAGATAGAATTGAAAAATTGGACTTTTACGAAATTAAATTGTCTGCCTGTTAAAGACACTGTTAAGAGAACAAGAAGACAAGCCATGTACTAGGAAAATATATTTGCAGATTAAATATTTGATAGAAGACTTAAGCCCCCAATTTGTTTAACTCTCAAAACGCAATAATAAATCAAACAATAATTTTTAAATACGCAAAAGATTTGAACAGATACTTCTCCAAACACATAAAAAATGCTCAATATCATTAGTCACTTGAGAAATTAAAATTAAAAATTAATATTAATTTCCAAATTTGATGAACATTTGGCATTAAAATGAATACCACGATAACATACCACTACACACAAATTATAATGGCTAGAATAAAAAACATAGACAATATCAAGTGTTGGTGAGTATGTGAAACAGGGGGAAGTCTCATGAACTGATGGTGGGAATGAAAACACCACAAACCACTTTGGAAAATAGCTTTTCAGTTTCTTGAAAGGTTAACCTTCCATCTGATCCAGCCATTTCATTCCTAGGTAAATTTACCCAAGTGAATCTAAAACATACGGACATAGAATGGGCAGAATAATCCCCACCATCCTTCCAAATGCTCATACCCTAATCCCAGGAACACATGAACATGTTACACACACACACACACACACACACTAGCACAAAGGGACTTTGTAGATGTAAGTAAACTTACTGACTTTGAGGTGAAAGTATCCTGCATCATCAGGCTGGACTCCATCTAATTATAGAATCTTTAAAAACAAAGACTCATTCCCAGCTATAGGGCCAGAGAGAGATGTGACTACAGAAGACAAGTCAGAGATGAGATATTGGGAGATGCCACGTTGTTGGTTATGAAGACAGGAAGGGGGGCCACACACCAAGTCATGTTGTTAGTCTCTAGAACCCAGAAAAGGCCAGGAAACAGGTGGCCTCTAGAGTCTCTAGAGAGGTGCTTGGTCCTGCTGACACTTTGCTCTTAGCCCAGTAAGACCCCACTAGACTTGTTTGTGTCATTTTATGCCTCTAGAAATGTGATAGTTTTTTATGGCAACAGTAGAAAACGAATGCATTGTCATAGCAGCTTTATTATTTATACTAGCCAAAAACTGAAGACAACATAAATGTTCATCAATAGGGGAGTGGATAAACAAATTGTAGTATATCCATGCAATAGAAAATTACTTAGCAATAAAAAGGAATTAAATATCAGTACAGTCAATAACATGACAAATCTCCAAAGTAAGTATGCTGAAAAAAGCATGACCAAAAAAAGAAGATAACAGGTTGTTTGATTCTTTTTATATAAAAGTCTATGAAACATAAATTAATCTATAGTAGAAAACAGATCAGTGATTGCTTGAAGAGGGCTGAAGGACATGGTTGGGAGGAGAGGGCTGGGGGCACATGGCAACTTTGGTCAGGATTAGTCCATTATCCTCATTGTGGTAATGGTTTTACAGGTGTACACATGTCAAAACACCCAACTGTAGCTTAAAATGTGTAGTTCATTGTATGTCAACTATACCTCCATAAAATTTTTAACAGAAACTTACATAGCTGCATGAGGCTAGTGGTTACTGCATTAGTGAAGTTCCAGAAGATAAAAACAAGAGGATACATTCATGATCTTGGGTATAAGTAAAAATTTCTTTAACTAAAAGTAATAACCATAAAGTAAATGACTACAAATTGCACTTCTTTAAAATTAAAGGTTAAAACTCACTACAATATAACTTTAAAGGGTAAAAAGGCAAGTCACAAAGTGGAAAAAGGCATTTGCTATATAAATATTACTATATCATGTGTGAGTGTGTAAGATTTACATCCAGAACATATAAAAGAGCAACAAATCAGAAAAGAAAAATAGAGAACCCAATTTTTTTTTTAAATGAGCAAAAGACATAATGGTACTTTTCGTAGAAGAATTTTCAAATGGCCAATAAAACACACAAAAAAGTGATCATTATCATTAGTCATCAGGAAATGAGAATTAAAACTGCAATGAGATACACCCGTCAGCGTGGTTAAAATTTTAAATAAAATTAACAATACTAAATGTTGGGATGTGAAGCAACTGGAATTCTCATAACCTGCTGGTAGAATTGTAAATTGGTACAACCACTTTGAAACAATATAAGTCTTTACTAAATGTAAACACAGATAGTCCCTATAAATCAGAAGTTTCATCCCTAGTGTTTGCCCACATAATGAGCACAACATGTATCGAAGGACATGTATAAGAACGTTTACAACACTATTATTCATTTTACAAAGCCCAAAACTCAAAACAACCCCAAGGTCTGTGAGTATTCGACAATAGATAAGTAATAGACAGTACCCCACTCACTTGCACGCACAATGAAATATAATAGAGCAATCAAAAATGAACAAAATACTACTGTACTATAAAACATGATGAATCTCACAAACAATGTTCCTGTAATAAAAGAAGAGCCAAGAGAGTACTTCCTGACTAATGAACGCCTGGTGACAGAAGTCAGGCTAGTGCTTACCTTTGGGGAGAGACCAAGGTAATGACCGAAGGAGAAAGAGGGAATGTTCTGGGCGGGTGATGAGGTTCTTCCTCCTGAAGAACCTCTAAGGGTGCACGGTGATTACAGGGTCCACTTTTGAAAAAATTATCTTCTTGTATAACCATGAATTATGTATGTTTCTGGATAGCTGTTTATACTTAAATTGAAAAGTTTCCTAAGAAACCCTTATTTAAAAATATCAAAGCAATTAAAAGAAGAAATTAACAACCTAAACCAAGTCCTTAATGAAGTCACAAACAGGGGATTTTCAACCATGAGCACCCAGCCAGCACCAGCCTGCTCGCCCCACCTGTCATCCCACAGGATCAGATAATAAATATCCTCACCAGAAAAAAGAAATAATTGCAGCCACATAATTTTTGACTTGAGATTTTCCTGGGTTTACACCTAATTTAACTAAAACATTTGCCTCCCCCTTCCCTGACTTCCCCACCCCCAACCCATTTCTGCATCCATTTCACTCAACTGAAACAGCAGTGCGTGGCAGATTCAGGTAGAGTGCAGAGGCAATTATAAAATAGATACTTGTAAAGGCATTGCTGCCATTTGTGCCACTTGAAATATTATCCCTTATGAGTTTTCTCACTGAATTAGTGCCATTTAATGTGTGCATATGGCCAAGGGGAAAATATAAAATTGATCAATGAGAACAGGAAAATTACTCCAGAGAATCTTTGTGGCTTTGTGAATTGTTGCTTGACATTGTGGTTTTACCAGATATAATGGCGTGATTTACAATTTACAACAGGGCTTGGGGGATGCACATACAAACATTTTTACTTAAAATACCAGGAGCAGATGGGGGGAAAAAAAGACGGACTGGACTTTGTCCAGATGCTGAGGATGTTGCATATTCCGACTCCTACATGAAGGCATAAATAACACCCATTCCTCATCAGCCCCAGAAATGCAATCATCACATAGGGAATCCAAATAGTAGATAAATATAAAATAATCCTGTGTGTCAAATTATTGTGGCGTATTTGTGCCGCAGTATGTAGTTCTGTTTGCTTTTTCTTAGCGGAGTATCTGATGTCCTGGCTATTTATGATATGGCACAGAAAAACATGAAATTATACGTCAAAGACAAAATTCCAGAGGAGCTGGAACTCTAAGAACTACCTCATTTTTTCAGCTCTGTCCCATTAGGCGATCTTACCCAGTGCACTCCATGCTGGAAATGGGCAATTTCACCTTCCAGGCTGATAAATAAGAATTGTGATAGACTATAAAGACACCCAGGTCTAGATCCTTGTATCAGAGCTTGCTCCAAGTAGCTTTGTGACCTTTGACAAGCCTCTTACCTAATTAAGGCCTTGATTTCCTCATCAGTAAGCCTAGTGCAGCGGTTCTCAACCTGTGGGTCACAACCCACAGGAACTGTATTAAAGGGTCATGGCATTAGGAAGGTTGAGAACCACTGGCCTAGTGCAAAGGTAATGAGATGATGACTGCTAAGGCCCGCCTGGCTCTAAGTAGCCCATGGTCAGTCTAAGCAGAGCTAACCCCTCCTCTAAAATTGCTACCCTTCCCAGGCTTGTTGGCCTCACAATCATTATTCCCATTTTTTAAAGTTTCAATCTTCCAGTTCCTGTTGAATTCCATTTTCAGTAGCAGATGGCAATGGTTATAAAAGCAATAAAGAAATTAAGTAAGCAATGGAGATGTTAACTAAGAAAGGAAGGTAAGATTTGCCAGAGATAAACTGCAACATAATCTACTTATAATCCATTGCAAGTTGGCTGTATTTCCAGTTATCTGGCCATTAGTATGATGCTTGTCTCCTCTGAGAAAAGACTAGAGAAAAATGAGATAAAATGCAATAGAAGGGATAGCAGTTAGAGATAGAGAAAAACTTCCTGGGAGGTATTCAATTCAGAACTCATTATCAAGTTGTTTCTTGGGCCTGTTTTGTAATACCTCCTCTGTATGTCTGGATTTTCCCAAGTCTGTGTTAGAGGGGAAGAGATGATGATACTGAAATTCTCAAAAGTATTTATACAGGCCAACAAGTCATAGGACATTTTTCAATAAAAAGGTAAGAAGGGAAAAGGCAATGTCAAAAACAACTGATAGGCTGTCTCCACTCCAAAAACACTAGGAAGTGCTGCCTTAAGGAAACTCCTTCCGCAAGGGAAGCCTTGGAACGGCCCCCACAACAAAGGGTAATAAGAAGAAAAAGGGCTGTTCTCCCATCAGCCATGTTGTAAACAGGGGCACACGATCAACATTCATAAGTGTAGCCATGGTGTGGGCTTCAAGAAGCATGCCCCCTGAGCACTCAGAAAGACCCAGAAATTTGCCATGTAAGAGATGGGAACTCCACATGTGCACCAGACTCAAAACAAAGCTGTCCTGGCCAAAAAAATAAGGAGCATCCTTCCCCATGTCTGTGTGGGCAGTTGTCCAGAAGACATAACAGGGATGAAGATTCACCAAACAACATCAGTATGTTGCTTACCTACGCACCTGTCACCATTTTGAAAAATCCACAGACAGCTGATGTTGATAAGAACTAATCGCTATAGATTGTTTTATAAAGTTATAAAAAGAGAAAGAAGGAGGGAGCGGGAAGGAAGGAAGAATTTCAACCTTGGGAGAGTGGCTCTGCTTGAAGGCAAGTAAAAAAATTAAGATGACTGCTATAGGCCTGCCCCAAGCAGATGATCCACATTTGGGGCTAAAATGAGAGCCCAGCCACGGAGCATATTTGACAGCTTCCAGACTCTCTCATAACGTGGTTTGAAAGGGGATGGCCTGTGTGAGGCTCCTGAGAGTCTAAGACAGAAAACCTGTTCCCTGCTCTTTTGCACTTCCTCCCTGAGGACCTCTCAAGTCACTTCTCACCTCGACTCAGGGTCACACAGAAGCTGTGGCAAACACTGACTCCTCGGAGCATGACAGACATGATGGTGGGTACCACTCAGGGCCACGCAGAGGCTGTGGCAAACATTGACTCCTCGGAGCATGACAGACGTGATGGTGGGTACCGCAACAGTAAAGACAAGGAACTCAGCCCCTCAGCACAGAAGGCCATGAGAGCATCTTTTCCTTTACTTCTGTCCCTGGATGTGGTCTGATGGATTCGTGACGGGTTCTGTGATGCTTAACATCCTACACTTCCAGGGAAAGTAAGAAAGCTATTGTGGAGGTTAAAAAATTATCTGAGCCTTTCAAAGAGAAATTAACAAGTCATGGCAGATCACAAGGTAAGAAAATTTTAGCAGATTTCATAGCTAACATCAAAATATTTGGAAAAAAACTTCTTTGGCAAAGATTTCTTGACTGCATTCATTCCTGTGTGACTTAGGCAAATTATCCAACCTCTCTGGTCACTGCACCAGAACATTTTCTCACCAAGTATTTAGACATTGTACAAAAATGTATGTAATAATTCAAAAGGATTTAGAGATTTAAGGGAAATAGTTATAGGAGTTGAGAAGAAAGGAAAATATAATTTATAAATGGACATAAAAATAATAAAGTTGTAGTAACATTAGCACATAAAGTATAAGCCACCTAGTCTTATTAAGCCAATGGATATGGACTAATATTTGGCCTTTGAGCTTCCTAATAGCCAAAGCGAAGAGGAAAAGATAATCACTTATAAAATATAGGGTGTGCATATGATTCAAGGGAAGCCAAACATTTCCTTAAACAGAGACCTGAAATCCTAGAATGGTTTAAAAATAAGACATTCTATAATACAGTGATGCATCTTCCCCCAAATTCCAAACCCCAAGAGATGCACATGGCAGTTAAGGCCCCAATTTTTCTATCAATAAAATAGGGAAAATATCACAAATCAATGAAAATTTTCCATGGAATTTTATAAGAACATAAAAAGAATCGACTGCTGGAAACTGAGCACTGTAAGACGGCAGGATCATGAAGGAACCTGTGTTATATGTCCACGCTGCAAACACTGGCCAGCGAGACCGGATGACTTCTTAGACTTGCTTGGTCTCTTACTTGCATAAGGAACAAACTTGCCTTTCATTTATAACTCGAAGTTATATTAGACAGGAACTATGCCTCATAGAAATAGTAGCTATAGGGCTTCTCACAAAAACACATACATAGGGCTCGGTACCTATAACTCAGTGGCTAGGGTGCCAGCCACATACACCAGAACTGGCGGGTTCGAATCCAGCCGGGACCACCAAACAATGACAACTACAACCAAAAAATAGCCGGGCATTGTGGTTGGCTCCCAACTACTGTCCCAGCTACTTGGGAGGCTGAGGCAAGCGAATCGCTTAAACCCAAAAGTTGGAGGTTGAGCTATGATGCCACAGCACTCTACCAAGGACGACAGCTTGAGACTCTATCTCAAAAAAAAAAACCACACACATAGTAGGTTTCTTTTAATGTTTCCTAGATAATTAAGTATGTAAATGTATGTTCTCAACCTAATACTTTATTTAGTATTAGCTATCAACGAGTCTTTCAAATCAAGTCACAGTTAAATTTGGGCTACAACATAAATACACAAAAGCAAAATTGATCACTGTATTAGCCCAAAAAGACTCCATCCTATTTAAATGGCAGCAGTGATGGGCTCAATTAACCCACCACTAGATGGTGAATGTTGAATCTCAACAGGCACGGTGGACTGCCCTGAGGCAGACATCAAGTCATTAGTTACTCGTAGCTGAGCCACATGTGTCCAGTGGCCTCTAATTTTTTAGTTGGAGTCTTTTATTCAAATAAAATTGACATGGATAGATATACAAGTGATGGGGAAGGGGACGCCAAAAGTTCTCTCCAGTCCAGACCAGAATTGGCCCCACCTGCCCTCCCCAATACACCCACATGCCACCCGCCCAGGCCCTGAGGGCAGCTCCGGCCCAGCCTGCTCTCCTGGTCACAGAGGAGGAGAGAAGGAAGCCTCTCCTGACTCACCCAAAGTCACACAATCTTGAAACTGCAGAAACACTCTACAGCTGCCCGATTGAACTGTTTAGAACATGACACCAGACACGAGTGAGCCAGAGGAAACCGTGACAAGTTAGAGAGGTCGTCACCTTGCAGCCAGAGCGCTCACAGCCCTGCTGGCAGAGGCCACCGCAGATGTCCTCCTGCTCAGGTTGGCATGGCACCACCACATAGGACACATCTTTACCCACACAGGGTAAGGGGGGGACCCAACCACAGGAGCACAGGAGAAGCAAAGGGGCAAAAGCACTCTGCTCTCATCTTGGGGGAATCTTTGTTCTCTTTCCAAGACGCCCACCAAGCCCAGGGACATTCTTCCTCCATCCAAGCATCTCCTGCTGAGGCCACAGCGAGCGTCCTCACCTCCCTGCTGGTCACCATCCTTCAG
Organism: Arctocebus calabarensis; assembly: GCA_963573935.1. Classification (NCBI taxonomy): domain Eukaryota; kingdom Metazoa; phylum Chordata; class Mammalia; order Primates; family Lorisidae; genus Arctocebus; species Arctocebus calabarensis. The sequence goes on from CAUYON010031321.1 coordinate 17,889, forward strand.
CATCCACGGCGGCCACAGCAGCAGTGACGGCAGTCCTGAACAGACCCCCAAAACTCCAACTAATTAAAGAGAAATAATTAAACACATTCGAGCGGGGGAAGGTTGGCAGAACCCCCCTGCATTGTGTGACCACCTTGGCACTGAAATGGTTAGAGACTCTCCCTCCACGGCGCCTCCTCTCATTGTGGTGGAGAGCTCTTGAGAACGTTATTAGCTGGGTGTGCGCCTTGCCGTTTTTCCACACGAGGCAGATGGGTAATTACGAAGCTAATAGTCTGATTGAGAGAAATCAGATGCAGTGGTTTGCCCAATTAGATGATACATTAGCTTCCTTCTTTGTAAGCAGCTAATGTGTGAAGCAAAGTGGTATTTTCGAGGGTCAGAATCCTTAAACAAGTGCCGAGTTGCAGATTATTGTATCTCTCTTTTTTTTTCTAATGGAGGAAAAGTGCTAAGTCTTCATTACTAAAAGCATAGAAAATGCAAATCAGCTTCTGAAACAAAAGAGAGAAGGGACAGGCGAGAATATTTGGTGTCCGATGTGTCAACCTACAACATCAATTACATTGAAATGCAATGCATGGCAGCCTAATCAAGGATAGTATAATTGTAATAATTGCGTGCTTTTGTTGGAGAGCTGCTGCTGTTGTTATTTGTCAACCATTTGTTCCTCTCTATTGTTAAGGGGGGGAAAGATTTTTTTTTAAATGTAACTGAGAGATTGTGTAGGTAATGGGTGAGCAGGCGGCCGTCCTCAGAATGAGGATGAGGGGGTCCTGCTTCCCTACTATATGGCGGTTCCTCCGCGGCCCTGGTGAGCTGCTGGAACAGGAGCTGGGGGCAGGAAGGGACAGCGCGGCCAGCCGTGTCAGAGTGGGTTTGGGTCTCTGTCCACGTCCCAGTGACGTGGGGCAGAGGCAAGCTGAGGGACAGGCCCAGGGAGGCCTGGAGAAAAGCAGTGCCAGTGGAGAGAGCCTCACTCATCCTTCTTCTCTTTAGCAAATACAACAGGATGGAAAGAGCAGCCCTCACCTTGCTTCTTGAAGTTTGGGCCTTAAAAGGGACTTGTAGTAGATCACTTTTACCTGCAACCCACCCCCACACTTGTTGAGATACTGGACAAAACAATAACAAAATACAAGATGTAGAAGCTGCTGCACTAGCCCACACAGTGCTGTCCACCAATGTGCAGTTGGGAGCGTGGGGACCAAGCCTTAAATCCAACTCTCTGGCCTGAGCCAGCCCAGCCCAGCCTCTCCACAGCCTCGTTGTCCCCTGATGTAGGCCGTGCGCCATCCTGAGCAGAGTCAGTGGAGAGACACCAAACCCAGGAGGCTCTCAAATCTTTGGCAGATAGAGCTCTCGAAATGCTCCAAAGTTATATAAACAAATTCCTTCTTCTCTCCCTGCCTGCCATCCGCTCTTTTTCACGTGTATAATAGATATTTCCTAAAATGTACTTATCGGGAAGGAAGAAGGGAGGGAAAGCCAGCTTTTCTTTTCGCTGAAAAGAAAAAGAAAAGAAAAATACAAAACAAAAACAGAACAGAGATATTCACAGAAAGCCCAAGTTGAGTTGGAAAATTCTTCTTAGGAGCAGCTCTCAGCATTCAGATCAGATAAGAGGTTTATTTTCTCACTTCAATTGGTCTTGCCAATAGGTTGAAACAGAGGCACAATGGAAACAGGCTAAAACATTTAACAGAGCTGTTAAATCTCATTCTCCACAGCTAAAAAAGAACAATCCCGGACCGTCTTTACCAAGGGGAGGCTTCATGGGCTGTAGGAGGCTTTGCATGTATCCCTGACAATCCTGTACATACTCCAAAACTCACACTAATTAAAAGCAAATAATCAAATACATTCAATTTGAAAAGTTGGCAAACTCGCGTGTATTATTGCGTTAGCACCTTGGCATGGAAATGCTCACATCGCGCTAATCTCGTTGTGCAGAAGAGCTCTTGAGCTTGCTATTCACCAAGCCTGTGCCCCCTCCTCCCCGCTGCCTCCCCTTTGGGCCTGCCTTCGCCACCAGCTCCCCCTCCAAGACGGCCCCTTTAACAGCAACACAAGAAGAGAAACAGTGCCTCAAGATGGGAGTTTACTTTCCTTTGCCAGAGGAGAGAAGCAGAAAAGAAGTCGTTCCCTCTTGCTGGCTTCTTATTTTCTACCTAGAGGGAGAAGGTGGATGAGATGCTGCAGCTTTTAAATAAAGTTTGCAGCAGTGAGCCTTGGCTGAGCCACCTCACTCACAGTTGCTGCCCTCACCACCCCCAGCACCAGCCCCACGTCCCCCTCCAGGGTACTCTCCTTGTCAAACTGGTGGCCAAATCTGAGCGATGAGCTGACAAAACGAGAAGCAAGCTTCCTATCCGATGCGGCTGCCTCTGGGATTGGAGTTTCTTAAGGGCTGGTTGAGGGATGAGAGGAGGGAGCTGCCCAGAGAAATGCAAAACTCCTGCCATCAAGAACGGGGTGAAATGAGCCCAGACCAGCCAGAATTTTTCTGGCAGATCTGCTACCTGAGGCACATTTCTCTTTCCTCCTGGGCCGCTGCCAATCACAGCCTCCCAGCATGCAGGGCTCGGAGGAAGATGGGCAGCTTGTCCTCAGCACCGAACAAAAGAAAACAAATAAAGTCACATTCAGCCGCATGACATTCACATCAGATGGAAAAGGAGCAGGTCACGCGGGCTGTGTGTGTAGCCGAGTCCACAAGGCACAGAACAAGTGCGTGAAGGAGGCACAGGGTCTGAGAGCAGTTGGGAGTAGACGCTTGAAGAAGTCATGGGGAGTTTCCATGACTACCTTGCTAGGGAGACTCCACATTCCTGTGAATAGAAAGACCTAGAGGGCTGTTCCCTGCAAGTCCAAAATTTCAGACCAATTTCCAATATGTCCTTGGTCACAGTAATCAAACAAGAGCATAACTATTGGTACTTGTGTTGCTTTGGGAAGAAACTTTTTAGGAAGGCTTCAGTGTCTTAGTTGAATCCTACTAGTGAATTATGGAATCAAGGCAAACAATGGGTTGGACAATTCTTGCAAAGTCTGACCATTCTCTTCTTCCTTCTAATATGGTCCATGGGCTTCGTCTGGAAACTCCCACTGTTACAGAGACTCCCTCTTTCCTTGTCAGGTTCCCGTTCATTATTCTGCTCATTATGCAACTACTTAATCATTCATTTCTTAATATATTCATTCAACACACATTTGTTAAGTAATAAAATGTTATAGGTGCTATAATCAACCCTAGGAATACAAAGGTGAAGAAGAAGGTTAGATTCAGCAATTCCACTTCTGGGTCTACATTGCAAACAGGGACACAAATATTTCTGTACCAATGTTCATAGAACCATTATTCAAGATAGCCAAAAGGTGGACACAACTCTAACTGTCCATTAACAGATGAGTGGATAAGCCAAATGTGATATATACATACAATGGAGTATTATTCAGCCTTTAAAATGAGTGAAATTTCTGACACATTCTACAGTGTGAATGAACCATTTGAAGACAGTGTGCTAAGTGAAGTAAGTCAGTTACACAAGAACAAATATTGTATTAATATGATTCCACTTACAGAAGTGAAAATTACAGAAATGGGAGCTGGGGGAAGAAGAGAATGGGGAGTTTGGGTGTTTAGTCAGTGCAGAGTTTCAGTTAGATAAAAGAATTTCAGGAAGATGAAAAAATTCTGGAGCTGGATCATGGTGATGTGAATGTACTTGATACTACTGAACTATACACTTTAAAATAGTTAAAATGGTAAATTTTATGTCATGTGTATTTTGCACAATAATAAATAGCAAAAAAAAAAATTAGTGCAATTAGTCACAATCCTCAAGGAACTTGGAGTCTGGCAAGGGAAGAAAAAAGATCAAAATATATAAATAGTAAGTACAATGCCATGAGTTTGGCACTGTCACCACACTAAGCAAAAGTGAGTCCAGAGTTTGTGGGAGACAGGTTGACCTATACCTCTAGGTTGGCTTATCGCTAAGCCTGAGAGACCTGACTTACAAACAGGGAGAGTAACAACCTTCCTCCTCTTCCCACAGAAGTGTTGGGAGCCTTTGTTTATCAGGCACCTCCCAGGTAGCAGGCACCACACCAGGACTACTAGTTCATCAAACCTCATATTCAACCAATAAAATCGAGATTTTACCACCAATTTCCATGAGGGAAGCAGAGGAAATAGGGTAAGAGAGTCTGCTGGACCTCTCTAGGTCACGTAGCTATTGAAACTCTGTACCTATGAAGTCCCAGGGTTTGAACACAGCCCATACAGATCACTAAGCCATGTTTTTCTCCTTGCACCAATAGTTTGTGGTTTGAAAAGTATCATTCACGGTTAACAGGCAGATAACTGGAAAAAATGCATGCTTAAGGAAGAGAGAGGGACTGTTGGAATTTAATTATGTCCCCCCACCTCCAAAAATAGATTACACTGTTCAATGCAAACTTATTTGGAAATAGGTTCTTTAAAGAGTTGACAAAGTTGAATTGAGGCCTTATGGATGGGTCCTAACCCAATGTGACTGATGTCCTTATAAAAAGGGAAGATTTAAACACGAGACAGACACACACCAGGGAAGAACGCCACATGAAAACTAGAGTTGCCACAAAGCCAAGGGAAGCCAGGAGAGAGGCCCAGAGCAGATCCTTGCCTGGTGCCTTCAGAGGTTGCGGACACTACAGTCTCAGATTTCCAGGAGTATAAGGATGAATTTCCATTGTTCTAAGCCATGCAGTTTGTTGTGCTTCATCATGGCAGCCCCAGCAAACTAATATAGAGGCCAAGCCAGGAAAATTAAGAAAGAAGCTTCTTGGAGACTTGGAGGGCATTCACCTGGGGGCCTAGAGTCCCTCGTAGCCCTCCGGAGGGGTCCCAGAACAGAGATCTGGGATCTCTGTTTTCCTCTCTCTTGCCACCACCACCCCCAACTTGCTCCAATTCACCCCCCAAGGCAGGTCGCCTTAGAAACTTGATCCATGATGTTTCCGTTTTATTTCTCTTTTTGTCTTGTTTGTAAGCATTGTTGGAACTTGATGGGACCCCCTGGCAGCTGCTGGAAAGTGTAGGATTATCTCTGTCATTACATTACAGGAGGGACCTCACCCCTGTGAGGCCACTCATCAAGTCCTGTGCCTCAAGTCATATGGCTGTACCATTTTCTCCCACTTTTGGGGGTTGGGGAGGGAGGACCTAGATCTCTAACCTGAAGACTGGACGCTCTCTGAGAAAAACAGGCCAGCTCCGGGGCTATGGTTTAAACACATGGGTTTCAACAGAGCAGGGGCAGAGCTGCCCAGCATAAACAAACCTGGAAGCCAGGGAACCCGGGAAGCTACATTTCCTCTTCCAATCTCCCACCCAGTGGTGAGATTAAGCAGAGGGCTTTGCAAAGGAGCCCCAGGAAAATACTGATAAATTGAAGAGCAATCGACAAGGCACTCAGGCCCCCTCCCCGAGATCCACCCAGCCCCCCAAATTTGTGTCAAATCTTTTCTTTTCTCCCCATCAACTAAGCTCATGCATGAATGGAAATGTTTCTGTGCATTAAAGAAAATCAATTGAAATATCTCGAAAACAATTTCAAGCTCCTCTTCTTCCCACGGGGTGCCAGAGTCAGACCTTGCTGTGCCGTGCAGGGGTCCCAAGGATAGCCAAACCCGTGTGGGTGGCAGAGTTCCACCGGAACAAAGCCATAGACCCTGACACACTGTGGCTCAGTTCTCTCTCCTGTCGCAGGACAGCATCCCACAAAGCCAGCCAGCCTAGGAAAACCCTACCTGTCTTCCTTTACCCCATTAGTTCCAGTCTTTAGCTGTATTTGCCTGCAATTGATGCCCGTGACCCCAGTGGTAGAGCATCTTTGGGCACAACTGAGAATAAGCCCTAGGACGGAGTGGGGTGCAGCAGGATGGAAATTGCACACATCTGGCATCAGTGGATCTCAGTGTGAATGTCAGCTCCGCCACTAACCAGTTGCACCAGTCGCTTAATCTCTCTGCCGCTCAGGTCTCTTATCTTTAGAGACAGAATAGTTACACAGATCTCACCTAGTTGTTGTGAGTAAAAAATGAGATGATTCTATCTGGGCCCCAGCATTTCATAAGTGTTCAATAAATAGCTGATTATCGCCGTCATTTTTGTCACTAGTTGAGACCAAATTGCCACTGACTTCCAGCTACCTGCAGCCCCCTCAAGAGCAGATGGAACCAGATGATGCAGACCATGTGAAAGGCACACGGTGCTGTGGCTGAGGCAGAGCCCTCAGGAACACCTGCGGGAAGGGTGGCTTCTCCGAGGTGCAGGGCAGCACATTTCAGCCTCCAGGAGACCTATGCGGAGATTCATTTAACAACCAAAATAGACACGATGAGGCAGACAGGCTTGGGGGGGGGGGTGGGAGATGAAAGTGGGGAGGATAGGGAGTCACACGTGGCAGATGTCTTGGCTGAGAGAGAAGGTTCTAGAGACTGCATCATGGGTTGGGGAACAGGGGGCTTGGGCTCAATTCAGAACAGCTCAGCTCCCTTCCAGACGTGAAACCAGAGCAGCATCCAGAGGGATCCCCGGGGACTCCAGCGAGCTGGGCTGGCAGCTGAACTGCCTGCGGCTGGGGGGAGCTGGGCACCCTCGGCCTGGCCTTGGAAGCAAAGTTGTTTCACCTGCGAGGGCTAGCAAACGCTAACCTCTGGGGAGGAAAAAGGAGATGGGATTTCTCCTGGGGTCGGAACAGGACCCTGCCAGCCAGCCAAAGACAATGGCTCCAAGAGCCTCAACAACTCCACCCCTGTTGAGGAGGGAACTCAACACCTGGGAGATCTGCGTGTGAAATCTGCACCGGGAAGAGAGTCCTCATTTAGAAGAGAAAGTGCCGCGCTATCTATGTGTGAAAGCTTTTTTAACACTGTTCCCTGCTCTCCATATGGCGAACTTCACCCAAATTAGGAGGAACTGATGAACAAAGCTCCAGCAACTCAAAAATGAGAGCGAGTTCCAGGAGCCCATCCCAGAGGCAGCCACAGCCGGGTGCCCAGGGCAGGTCCCCGGGGCCAGAGCGCCTGGCCACCTCCCCTCACAGCCCTGCACCCTCACCTCTGTCCCCAAGTGCTGTTTTCAGAGAGAAGCTGTGTTCCAAGTCACCACTGCCAATCATTAGAATAATAATAATCGCTACCACCATTTATTGTGTACCCTCTGTATGTCAGACACTAGGGATCTTACAGATATTATTTCAGTTAATCCTCACCAAAACCCTGGGAACAGACATCTTTATGTCCATTTCAAGTTAGCAAAATTGAGAGCCTGAGAGGTCATCTTTAGCCCAAGACCCCACAGGCAGATTCAAATGTAGACTGGTTATTTCATCAAGGCCATGGTCATATTTCTGTCTTAGCATTGCCCTTTTCTTTGCCAAGAGTAAGCCCAGGAGTAAGAGCTGGTGGTTTGCTCCAGCATGGCAGTGTGGGGCTCTGTCCTCTCCCCAGGAGGCCCAGAACTCCTGATAATTTTACACCATGGAGACTTTGGGGAGCTACAGAATCAAATAACCTTCAGGTCTGGAAGGGAATTTAGTGACAGATACTACCTGTCCGGTAGCAAAACCAAAGTTTAAGAAGTCAACCCTACATCACAAAACATGTTGGTATAATAGCCAGAACCCAACACACCCATGTGTGCTCTATGACCCCACAAAGACATCCAGAAAACGAACAAGTTCCCCTGGTTTTCTTCTAGCCTGACCTCTCACCAGTCCTGTCCAAGTGGGGTAGCCCCTCCAAGAGTGGGCCTACTTTGGACCATCCTTCCCACCCAACCTCATTTAAAGGCCCCTGTTCCAGACTGCAGCCCCCATCCATCTCCCACCCAGGCCACCTCCCTCCAGCTGCACTTGCGTCCCCACCGGCTTTCTCCAGGGTCTGGAGCTGTCCCTTCCCTGTCTCTTTCCTTCCAACCTCCCTGGCTGTGTACAGCAGGACAAGATGAAGCTCAATGCACAGATTTTTAGAATGTTTATCTCGGTTATCGTATTATTTACAGCAATGCTGCGCTGTGCCCAGGGCATTGCGTGGTTTGAAAGACGCTATACAAACTAAAATTGTGTGGCATTGTTTGTTCCTCCACATTCTGCGACAGAGAACCAATCTAGTAATCACTGTTTTTGCTCCTCAAATCAGGGACGCTCCATTTTGTGTGCATGGTGACTAATCTGGAAATAAAGATTCGTAGCAAATGTATAAGGAGCTCTGGAAGCAGTCAGGGCCCGGCGGATGGAAGAAGGGCAGCAGGAAGGAGGAGGAAAGACAGCTGAGGGGGGGTGGATGAGCCTTCGGTCTGCGAGGAGGGACAGCAGCCCGTCTCTGGTGTGGTGGGAAGTGCCACATCACATATCTGTTCCTGGCAGACAGAACAGCTCCCCAGGGAATACTTTGCCCCAAACCTGCACACAGCCAGCTGCAGTCCGCCTGCAACCCTCCCTGCTACAGGCTCTTCACCTCAAGGTCAGGTTCTCTGGAGCTGGAGCTGACCCTTTCAGAATATAAGGGAGGTGAGTGGGTGGAAAAGAGGCTCACACCATGGGCAGGAATGACCCTGCACGGAGCCGGTTCCCTCTTCAAGGACAGGCAGGAGGGGAGTGGAGGAGCACTGCCTGGGGCCGTGGAGCCATCCAGTCGGCTTCCGGCACTATCCTTCTGCTGCTCCGGCTCTGACCCAACACGCCAGGCCCCAGCTTGACTGGCTCATGTTCAGCCACAGTTGAGGCACCAGGACACCAGGGCCTGGGTGTGGCAGTGGCATGGGGACAGCAGAGGCCTGCATTAGGCCTTACCGGAGCCACTTCCTCAGGAAAGGGGGTGACTCTGGCCTCACAGGCCAGCTCAGCTCACCTTCCCCAGGGCCACCCTCTTGTTTTCTTGCTCCCTTCTCACAGCCTCTGCCTCGCCCTGGCTAAGCCAGCCAGGTCATTGGCTCCCCAGCCTCCCCTTAATCCCGCCCAATTCTATGCCTCCTGCCATGTCCGGCTCAGATATGGCCTTCTCTGCTACACCCTCCATACGCACCCCATCCCCGCAGCAGGAAGCCTGAGCTCTTCAGATTGCACCCCTGGGCACGGAAGCCTGTGGGTCTGCAGGACAGCTGCCCTCCTGATGACGAGGCTGGTGGGGGCTCCTGTCTACATGCCTCAGCCCAGCCTGGGCAGAGTGCCGGGTGCCTGTGTGTGGTCCTGGGAGAGCACCTGGTCATTTTCACCACCCCTCTCGACCCCTCCCTGCCATTTCCATGCTCCAATCCAGGTCACGCAGGCTGGCGGGCAGGAAGAGGAGGCGATTAGCCAAAGATCCGACATGTCACTGACTTAACTTCTCCCTTCCAGAGGCTTCTCTGGCAGTTTCCAGGTTGTGCTGTAAGTTAACTATTCCCAAAGAATTCACATTCTCTCATCCGCCTGGTTAAATTGCGGCCGAGTGGCACAGCAATTTAACCGGGCTGATGCATGAGGCCTCGCCATCCATTACCATGAGCATTTAGAAGCGAGGTAATTACAGGCTACATTCCTGAAGCCCGAGGCTCTGTGGCTACAATCCTGGAGTTTATTATAATAATGGTGATGAGGAGCGGTCCCAGGGATTCCATTTCCAGTCTGTTTGGATGGGCACTAAAGAGCCCCACAGGAAGGGACCAGGGACACCACTGCTCCTCAAGGGCATCTCCACCACCAGGAGGAAGCCCTGGGCTGCCCTACCCCCACCCCCATGCTCTCCAGGGGTGCTGCAGGGAATCTGCCCAAGGGTGGAGAGGGCAGTTCCTCCTGTCCCATCCTACCTCAGATTATACAGAGAAGTGATCCCTTTAGCTTGTCACCGACTGGTTCAGAACAAAACTGAGTTCTCTTGGCTTCAGGATGAGCTGTGGGCAGAGGAAGCCTTACCCTGGCTATCACAAAAGATGAAAGGCCCGCAGGAGGGAGCTCCTACTGAGTCTCCAGATCCCACTTTCAAAATGCAGGTACCCTCTCAAGGAGAAATCCATTAGATGACTGGTAATAACACAAGTGCATGGGTACAATTTAGCATAGCCCATTCTTTCAACTCCCCTGGAAGGGCTTCAGCTTTAGGAAAAGTATTTGACCCCTGGATGTACTATAGGAATAGATTCAAAAGAGACAGGGGAAGAAATAAATAGCACACTTTGCTTATAATCAACCTTGAGTTCATAATGTAGTTAATTAATCTGTGAATGACTCATTGATTAAGTCAATGAATGGCTTATTGGATAGGAAAGGTCCTATTTTGCCACTCTTCCCATGCCAATGCTAAGCCCTCTGGCCCTCACCCCAACCCTGAAAGCAGCAACAGGGCCAGAGGCTTCACTAGGCAAAGCACCATTGTGTGTGGCAGGCAAGGAAGGGCTGGCCCCAAAACCCCAGGTGAGCAAGCTGTCCTTAGGTTTTTCAAGTTATGAAAGAGACCACCACCACCCCCAGGCCACCTACCTAAGCTCCCTCCTGCTGCCTCCTATGAGTCATGCTATGAGAGCTTTCAAGATGACTGTCAGTGGATTAGGGTAACCCTAAACTAGTACGTTCTCATTTTTTATCATTACCGTCATTGTATCTACAAAGACCCTGTTTCCAAATAAGGTCATAACCTCAGGTTCCAGATATGCATGAACTTTGTAGGTGGGGGGATGCTATTGAACACATTTCACCTTTTTGGAGCCAAGTAGCAAGAGAAGAAATTGGTGTGATTATAACAAGAGGAATAAATGATGTGGAAAGTTTGTTGGGAGTGAAAGGGCTTGGCTAAGGCACCTCCAATAGAATCCTCCAAATTCTGTCCAATTTGGCTTCCCCAATCCTACCTTTAGGCCTGTCAAGATCAAAGCATACATGCCAAGGGGCTTGGCAGTGGTGATCAGGTCTGCCTCCCTCACCCCATCAGGAAATGGAAAGCAAAGACCTCTGGGAAAGGCAACCACAGAGGACAGAAAGACCCATCACTTTAGTACTCAGAACCAGGTTAGCTAACATCATTTTTAGCTTCCCCTGTGGTCTTTAAAATATTTGATCCTGCAAATTCATGGCTGGGTCTTTGTGGGTCATGCTATGATAGCCTCCCAGATGGCCCCAGTGATTCTTACCTTCCGGTCTTCATGCCCTTGTGTAGTCCTTTCCACATCAAATAGAGCTGGCCTAAGTATCAACAGGATTACCAGTGCAGCCTTTAGATGACCGCAATCCCAGCCTACATCTTGACTGCAAGCATATGAGCAAACTACCCACCTAAGCCACCAGCTCCTAGAAACTATAGAGGATATTAAATATTACTGTTTTAAGCCATCAAGTTTTAGGGTATTTGTCATGCCTCAATAGATAACTAATACACATATTCAACCACATTGTCATTCATTCATCCATTCATTCATTCATTCAACAAAGAATCACAGGGTAAATGAAATAAGATATATACCCTTGAGAAAAAAAAATTAACATGGTTTTTTTTCTCAAGATTGGCCAGGTATGGTGGCTCATGCCTATAATTCCAACAGTTTGGAAGGTCCGGATGGGAGGATCACTTGAGGCCAGGAGCCTGGGCAACATGACAAAACCCCATCTCAGCACTGTGGGCTGAGGGAAGTACTTCTCAGTTGCCAACAACAGAGAGTGACCCCAACTTCAGTAAAATTAACATTTGTAGGAAAAAAAATTGGAAGCTCCTAGAGGTGATAAGAATACCAGAGAAGCAGTCAACTCACAGACAAAGAGGCCAGGGAGCTGAGGATGCAACCTGCCCCTGATCACGGTCTGTTCTATGGCCCCAAGGCCACTCCTGTCTCTCACTGGACACACTGCCTCTGAGCTGGAGAGTTAAAGAGCAGTTACATGAGGTCAGCAGATGACAGTGAGTAGGAGGGAGGCCATGTGCTCTATCCTCACCATCACGACCCCTCACTTATCTGGCTTGTCCTCTGCTTCCCAGTCCTGCCACCATCCAAGGAAACTTGCATGCTACTGTCCCACATCCCTAGTCCCACTCCATTCCATTAACTCCATTCCATTGACCCCTTCCAATCTTCATCCCATCTTTGCAATTTCTTAAGTTTGAAAAATCAATCACCTGCTCTGATCACAGACTCTTATCTTTCACTTCCTCAATTTACCTTTTTTTAAATATCTCATTGATACTCTCTATTCAAGACATGTTAGGGCCTCTCCATCTTTCAGTTCCCTTCTGGCTTCACCTCCTTTCCTTTCTAAATGAGACCTCACAACCCATCCTTTAGATAACTTCCTCATCATTATCTTTGAGGTCTGCTTTCTGGACCCAGAATCCCAAATTCTGGATCCATCAAACACCCCTGTACCTGCAGCCAGGTTTCCAAGGGAAGCCAGAGGAAACCACACAATCTTTTAAGCTGGAGTAGCCATGGGTCCATGGTCTCTAAGTTCAACCCTACTGTCAAGCCCTCCCTCACCATTCTTTCCCTTAATCAACATTTCTAGATGTTTTCTCTCTCCTTAAAACCCCTTCCCTATCATCCATCCCTCTCCTTGGATCTTAGCCTTGTCTCCATTAAAACATGCTGAAGCCCTGAGGCCAGTGCCTCCACCATTACCGGTCCTTTCTCCTTCCTTTCTGCCTCTCTCTCCCACCTGGGCTCTGGAATCTACCCTGTCGCCTCCCCAGGGACCACACTCTGTGATTGCCTCTCTCCTTCTTCTTTCTGGTGCCTCTTTTCCCACAGCATGTACCCCACACATCACAAATCACCCCAGCCTTAAAAATAAACACACTCCTCTAAGAGCCTATCTTCCCTCCCTGTCAAGGCAATCCTCTGGGCTCCCAAATCATCACCATGACACCTCTACTGTGGCACTCAGGACACTGGAGTATAACAAACAATTCATATGGTCTTTTCTTGTTGTATTGTAAGCTCCTTGAAGGTAGGGCTGTATCTAAATCAATTTCATAGACTTGAACATGGCAGACACTGAATGAAAGTTTCTTGAATGAATGCTAAATGCATGAATCTATCATTTCAGGATAGCTATCTACTCCTTGCACTGTGTGTATCTTCTGTTTCTTAAACACCCTGCCCCACCCCCATAGTACAGACCGAGTGCTAAACACTTTGGAGCCACTTGACAAACTGGACCAACATGGAAAACAGCCTCTGTTCACAAAGTTTTATCATTTCGCTCTGTACGTGATCCCAAACCCGAACTTTAAATTCAACTCTTTTCTTATTCAGGTCCACAAACACTTGGTGCCCCTTCTCTTCTTTCAACCACCAGATCCACTGAGTTGAACTTTAAAGACACTTTTAGAGCTGCCTAAACATGCATCATGGTTTTTGTTTGTTTGCTTGTTTTTGTTACGTCCCTGTGACTTTCCTGGAGCTAACTCTTTCAGAGACAGGCACACTCCTGTCTTCGCCTCTCTGGCCAGAGGTGAGTCAACCCAAATTCAATTAAAATGGTGCCTCTGAGAGGGCCTGCCTGACCCTCCTCCATCAGAGCCACCTCCCTTCCCTTCCTCCTATCCCTCCATGCTTGCCCACACACTTGAGGGCGTATCCTCTCAACATACTTTGTACTTTTTCTAGATGTATGAACTTCTAGGACACAGGCATAGAACTTGCCCTGGTAAGGCAATGATAAGCATGGCACCAAGTTGAGCTGAAAGTGGAAGGCTGATCCATCTAAATGTGCTCTTTATGTCACAGTTCCACTGTCTTTGCTCCTCCTAAGCAGCTCTAGGATGTCTCTGTCTCAGGGAGTGCAAGTCTTTGCCTATTGAACGGAGAGAGATCCTCCAGTGAAAATACAAGGGCTGTGAGGGGACAGACCAAAGAGAAGGGGAAAATAGGATACCATATTTCTCAACTGTGATATAAGTCCCTTGAGAGGAAAGCCACGCTTTTTCCTGCTTTGACTCTGTAGGACACAGCACATGAAGAACACACTCTTATCATAGATATCACCCTGCATTGCTCAGTAAATTTAGATACTTAGCAGTGATAGTGACATAATCCTTCCTTATGGAATTGTGAACATATGATTTAATAAGACCTACATGAAAGATCCACATGTTATCAGTCAGAGTTCTCCAGAGAAACAGAATTGGTGGGGGGGGGGGGGGATGTGTGTCAGCCTGTGGAAAGAGAGAGAGACAGAGACAGAGACGGAGAGTCAGAGAGAGAGAGAAAGTAAGTTCATGCAATTATAAGAATAGACAAGTCCAAAATCCACAGGCAGGCTGGTCTGAAATTTTCAGGTCAGCTCAGCAAGGTGGAAACTCAGTCAAGAGTTGATACTGCAGCCTTAAGGCAGAATTCCTTCTGATAACCTCAATTTTGGCTCTTAAGGTCTACACATGATTAGATAAGGCCCATTCAAGTTTTCAAGATTAATTCCCTTTACTTAAAGTCAACTAGTTGTAGATGTTAACCACTTCTACAAAATACTTTCACAAAAAAGCCTGGATTCATGAAATAACTGGAGATTATAGCCTAGGCAAGTTGACAACATAAATGTGACAACTGCATCATGGAAGGAGATGAGATAATCAATGGAAACATCCATGGGGGCTCAGGGATGTGCCACCAACCTGTCCAATGGCAGTGAAAGGGGTGTGAGGTCCTATATCATGGCAGAATACACATGCCGTCCTTCCTGGCAGATGGACTATAAGAGATGATTTTAATCTTCAACTTCCCATTTGTCCTTTTCACTCAGCAATATTGTAGCCAGATTTGGGAAAGACGTTCAAGTTTTAGACAGAGCCAGGCAGGTTCTCACATTGCATGGACGATGGATGTCTGTGTGTCTCCAGTGCTGCCAGCAATAAGGCAAGTCCTTGAAGGCGCTCACAATCAAACCATTGATGGAGCTTCCAGGTCTGTAGTTATGAGAACCCCTTAATAAATTTTTCTTGTGCGTCTACCATGTGCTAGGTTCTACTCTAAGAGCCAGGTACACAGCTATGAACCAAACTGATGAAGTCCTTGCTTCATTGAGCTTATATTGTAGTGGGACAAGTTTCACCCATTTGGAAAACACATGTGATCACAGATAGTCCAGGAACAATACATATCTCTTCTGCACAGCCCACAGGAGTTTTTACTCATGTTAAAGCACCAGATGTACATGAACCAGCATAAAGCATGGGTCTTTCCCAGCACAAAGCATGGGAAAATGGGTCTTTACAAAAAAGACTCCAAAAACTAGAATAGAAATGTATTCTCAAGGAGCAGGGTTCAATGAGAAACATGTTAGCCATAATCCCAAGTAGTCAAGAGACAAAAGGTATGTACTAGTCATCTTCAATGTCTCAGAACAAAGTTCCCATGGTCTACTTCTAAGTTAGATCAGTGTCAAGGCCCCAGACCACAACAGAGATTTCAGCAGTTATTTCATGTAACTTGAAGACCATTGTCAATGTTAGGGCTATTTGCTGCTCAATCTCAGTCCCTTCCTGTCCCTTCTCCGGTCTTTCACTTTCACACTTATGCAAAAGGGACTGAGCAAAACCTGGGACCTCTTTAATGCATAGAGGCTTCCCAAGTAATCCTTCAAGGAATCTTTCTCTCTCTCTCTCTCTCTCTCTCTCTTTCTCCATGCACACGTTCATACACATATGCGATCTTTATCTTGGAAGCTCCAGATGGAATGAGAAACCCAATGCAGGCTCTAGATTTAAGCACAGGCACTTGATAGGGTGAGCCACCTGAAATATGTCAAGCCTCCAGGTAGGACTTTGGGGTCCAGGCTCCCTCCTCACCCACTTAGGAGCACAGAACGGGGCTCAGCACTAGGACTCCCTTGGCCTCTGAGATGTTCCAACCAGAACTTGCAGGTAAACAGACCTGCCTCAAAGTCTCAGCTCTATGTGACATTAGGGGGACATTAAGGTCAAGTCTCAGTTTTCTCATTTATAAAATGATGATGACCAGGCCTTCTTGGGAACAACAAAGAAACTTAATATGATGGTGTAGGATGCCACTCAGCCCAGTGCAAAGAGCAATAGCAAGGACTCCGTAAGCACAGCTGCCTTATCACCATCCTTAAGTCATCGCTGATGGAATCACTCGGTGCTCTGTAAAAGAACTGTCAGATATTTGGGGGAGAGAGGGTGGAGGGTAGCCATTGTTGCCTCTTTACTTTTAAATATCCCTGTGACACTTGCTGCCCATATAGAAGAGTTGTGATAAACCAGGTAAGTCAGGGAAGCGATTCACCCAGTGGGGCCCTCTCTCTCGGTGGGGCTGAAGCAGGGAGCACTTTACACGTAAGTGGTTCCAATTTTCTAGAGCTCTCCCCTCCCACCTTTCCTCTGACCTCCAGGGCAGGGCTAGTGACCATTTAGTGAATTCACATGACTGGTAACATGCTCATAGCTTCTCCCAGTTCTATAAAATTTCTACCCACGTCATAAAATCTAAGAAAAGGAGAAGAAAAAAATGTTAACCGAAAAATATCTGCACAAAGAGCCCTTTATCTGCTGTCATCATCAAACCGCAGCTGCGATTTTAGGACCATACCCGTGAGCGGGGTGTCTCATTGTTCCATCCCTCCTTCAGCCTGCTTCCAGGGCTCCTAAAAAATGCCAAGTGGGTCACACACAAGCCCACCCACCAGGGAGCTCGTGGAAATTCACCAGCCCCACGCCTGCTCCCTGGGGTCACTGGCCCCTCTATCTGCGTCAGCATTTGTGACTGCGCAGCTCCTGTTTTCCAGGCAGCATGCTGCGACCCCAGAGGGCAGACATCTCAGGACTCACCCTGTCCTTTCATATTCCAGCACCAGGCCCCTTGGACTCTCTCCAGCCCTAGCAGGTGAGCAATGACCTTTGACCCTTCCCTTGGCTGGGTCTGAGGAGGCTCCCCTGCCATGACCCTAGTGTCCATTTCTTCCATGTCCCTGTCCCCTCTCAGAGCCCTCCAGTCTTTCCACCTACTTACGGCATTCTGCTCATATACCCATCATTCTGTCGGCCACATGTTCTTATGGAAGAGAAAGATGGGCAGAGAGAGCCCAGGCTTTCACCGAAAAAGACCCCGTAAGACTCTCAAACCTCACTCCTGGCCATTCTTGTCAAACATTCATCTGAGAGAACCAGATTGCTGCTGCAACTGCTGCTGCTGAAATTAATGGAATCTGGCAGAAAAACCTTTTGTTTTTCCAATCCTAGATTTTGCCAAGCAAACACAGGGATCTTGTTGAAAATGGCTGCTGTGGAGGAGTCGATTTCGGTGCAATACGGAAGCTCTCACCACTCCACCCTCCACCTACCCACACCGTGTACACACTGAATTCTCTTCAGTGAAGATGCTGGTGATTTTTTTTTTAATGCAAACAAAATGTTAAACAGGAAATCTTGCGGGATCCCTGCCATGGACAGTAACCAAGTGCCAATTTCCCTTCTCTCCAATGGCAGCAGCTCCAATCCGACATTTTGTGACTTGGAGATGCTAACCACAGGATCAACAGAATTGAGCCAGAGTCCCTGGAGAAAATCCTGTTGCCTAGAAGAAGGATTTCTGCTCTCCATATCCCAATGCCTAACCTGGCCTGAGGCTCCAGTGCCCAAGTGAGTGACCCTCCTGGCACTAAGAGGATAGATGAACAGAGACAAATAGGGATTGCATCAAAGGTGCACGTTTACTTCCCAGGTGAAGAAAGAATCCTTTTTCCACACACCCTGAACAGGTCAAAGCCGCCAGGATCTCCTCGCCCCCCGGCTTTTCCACCTGGTTTCATCCCACAAATAGAGTTGAAAGGGAGATTGGGTTACAGCCACCGTGACTTGAAAGGCAGCATTTGTGCCTCCACCTCACTCCGCCACAATCTGTCCCTACCCCATTGTTTTAGGGGATCTGCAGAGTCACCCCAACGGAGGCTTTTGTTAAAACAGAAACTTACATGGCCTAAAAGGCACTCATTTCAGTAGGAAGGTGAACTGAAGGCAGCATTTGTCTTCCATCAGTATCACTTGAGAGAAAAAAACAAAGAACCCAGGGCAGGGGAAACCGGAGCCCCTCGGTGCCATTTTTGGTACCAATCACTTCAGAGCGGCTTTGGGTGTGTGCTTTCAACTTTAACGCCTTTAGAATAATAAGCCCAGCCCTCACTGATCTCTGCTTTCTCTAACTTCCCCGGTACAGCCGCGCAACTTAGTAGTCAGATGTTGCTTCACACATCGCCTCACGTGGCAGGTCGGGGTATTCCCATGAGATAGAAGAACCGCCAAGAAGGAGAGTGTGCCTTACATTCCTCTGAATATCCCATGGTCCTGACACAGCAGGGACCCACTAAGTATGGAAGAAAACTGGGAGGTAAGGAGGGAAAAGGTAACCGTATTTGTTTATGGGTAAAATGAAAACAACAGTCATTATCTCCTCCCTGAGCAAGGCACAGGCCACACTATTAGAGCTCTGTCCAGATGCTCATTCTCAGGCTGGTGTCCCTACGCCCCAGCTGCTGTGAACTCTGGCTCACAGTTGCAGCCAGTTCGAAGACTTGTGTACAAGGGAATAGCAGCCACCACACCCCAGTATGCGCTCCCTCCCCAAAGGCAGCCCAGCCAATAATCAGCTGACACCGAGGTACAAAAGGCAGCCCCCTCACCTCTCGGGACCTGCGCTATGGTATAATCTACTCTCCAGAGCTCCATGCGATGACCTCACAGATCATCCTAGTCCTGGGGTTGTCCACATCCTTGCCTAGGGCTTTCTAATCTACCTGGCCTCCCTTCCCCCCAGAACTCTATGCACCCAAATCTCTATTGCAAGCTCTGCTTTAAGGGAGCCCACACTAAGAGAGTCCTGGCGGGAGAGAACAGAAGGGTGCTCTCTCTTCCAGGGCAGTCTCCTCCTCAGAGTAAAAGCAGGCCTATGCCTTGCATGAATCATTTTTAAATTAAGTGATCTTTGGTGTGATGGTGTGTGTTGGAATGGCATAACAGCCCCTTTTCCTCAGATTAGTGTTTACACATCTATAAAAATAAACTGGCATCTCCATCTTAATTGACAGGTCAATTGGTGGCACCAACTAATCCACGTACTATTCAGAAAATTAAGGAAAGCGGGGGTACACAAGCCTGAGGTTGAGCCAGGAGAAACCTTAAACAGGTTTTCACGATGTGAGGAGCTGCTCCTATTGTCTAGGGTGCGAGCAGGAAACAGGGCTCCCTCCAATCAGGCTAATTTCCTGATGTCTGAAGGAGGAACAAGCGAAGGAGGTACAGGAAGTCACGTGGCCCCATCAGTGTAATACCCTGGGTGAACGACAGAGGGCCAATCACTACTCTGAGACCTGAGGCACAAAGGGAGTGGGTGGCCACAAGGAGACAGAAGAGTCCTAGACACGCACAGTCTGAGGGCAGCCCTCAGGGAGTGCCAGGAAAAATTCTTCCCTCTGCCTTCCCTCTTCCCAGGACTCCCCACTGAGAAGCCAGAGGACTAAGTGGAGGAGGTTAGTCTCCGGAGGCAGAGTGCAGAGTGGATCTGGAGGAACAAACCAAAGATAGCCAGCTTTAAAAATATATACTTTTAAAAATACTTTTTTTAATTAAAAAAATTTTTTCATTACGCCATGATCTGTTCTCAAAGGCAGAATGATCTCAAATCGGTTCTATTCTTTTCTAACGGGTCCATTTTCAACTCTTCAGACAAGTATAAATCTCCTTATGAGTTCACTGGGAAGAAACCATTGAATAAACCCTTTCTCAAGCTCTCACTCAACATTAACCCCAACATTCATTCAACATTAACCCCAAGGCATCTCTTAACCTTAGCTGTGTCTCTCAACACATGGAACTTATGGTTCTTCTTCTCCTGTTCTTCTCACTGTCTCAGAAAAATTAGATCCTCAGTTCTCATCATTCCCGGTGTCATTTTAGGACCTTTGACATCGTCAGGGTCCTAAGCAGGATGTTGACGTCTTTGTGTGATGGGCAAGATAAGGGTGCTAGACGCAGCCTCCTGTAGAAGCCTGACCCATCTAGAGAGGTCCAGGGGGAGGTGTCTGAGTTGTCTCCGGGGATTTGGAGGCACCACTAGGTCCTGCTAGGCAGCCCGAGTCAGTGTCACCTCCTTGCACCTAGAAGCTGGTAATATCTGCGATGCTAGGATAACTTTGTGGCCTTGTCTCCCTCCCCATAAGATGGTTAGCACCTGGAGGCTTCCTGGAACAGTGTCTGTTAAGTAAATAAATGTGTGGCTCAGGGCCCGGCCCCTCCATGGGATGCCAAGTTCACTCCAAGCTCCTTGAGGGAGGCATTCGATAAACACTCAATTATACTACCCCGAATTTTTTAAAAACCCATGCGGGAGATAAAACATACACAAAAAGAGCTCTAGAAGCAAGGTAAGAGCCCAGAGAAGGAGGGGAAAGAAGACCCCCCCACTTTGATTCACTGGCAATATAAGAATGTTAAGAAGCAGACTCCACTTCTTCCCACGCTTCCATCTTCTGGCTCTGTGGAAATCTGTGTTGCAAGGGAACCCAGCACCTTCCACTGATCAGAAGCCTCCAGAAACAGAACTGCACGGCCCCCATGGCATGGTGCAAACATCCGGGCCAGTGGAAAGGGCACACTGGCCTTTGTGGCAGACCCACCTGACTTTTAATTCTGGCTCAGCCACTTGGCTGGGATTTGACCTTGAGCACAACCCTTAAGCCTTCTGCATCTCAGTCTAGATAGATCTGAGGCTGTCCTCAGAGGCTGTTGTGGGTAGTTCACAAAATAACCCACGGAGACACACCCAGCACAGTGCCTTCTGGGCAATCAGGCCTCTGTAAATGGGAGCTACTTTGAGCAGAGGGACGGACACCTGAGAAGGGAGCCACGTAGGGAGTGTGACAAGTGCTCATAGTCCCAGACTCCACAGATGGGGGCTCTGGCCCATCCTCACACATCTCGCCTGGTCTTTTAAGTTATTAGTTTAATGTGCTCCTTAAAATAAGAATAAAAAGTAGGCAATATAGATGTTTCCAACAATATATAGTAAATATAGAAAAAACAGGGCACTTGGCGTCAGGACATCTGGGCTCCAGTCCCAAAGTTGCTGCTAATAAGTATGATGTTGGGCGAGTCACTTAACCTCTCTGGGTTTTAGTTCCTCACCTCTGGGAGGGGCAGGGAGAAGGGGGTCAGGCAGGGGAGAAGAAGTAAGGGAATGGATTCAACTAGGTTATCCATAAACCTTCCAGATACAAAATCGCACATCGCTACAGCATTATAAACAAGTGGATGGGCAAACATTTGTCCATTCAGTCATTCCTTTGCATTAATCAAAAATAAATAACTACAAGGTGATTTCCCACTCACAAGGCAAGGTTCAGTGTTTCATTTCACTGCCACCTGTTCTCTTACGATCAGGTCCCACAAGGCAGTTTCTATGGCTGTTTCCTCTCTGAAAGCTCTTCAACCTCAAGGCATTTCTCTCCCACCCTCCCTCCCTTCCCAGGGCCCTACCTCCATCTCACCTCAGCAGCCAGTACTGAGGAGGACCAAGAAGACAGGATCATAAACAAAAAACAAAATCCCACTGGACAAGAGGGTGCCGGTTATACAGCCCCTGTCCACGTCCTCTTTCCTGTGGATTTCTCTGCTCTACCTGCAGACCCCCAAGTTTCGCAGTACTGGCCCTCCTCGGCCACGCCTGTGTCTGGAAGAACACAGTGCAATGCCTGAAGCAGAATCTCTTTGCTAAAAATACCCTGTGGTCCTGAGTGACAACAAAAGCTCTCTCCTCACGCCAAGCTAAAAACAGTAACCAGCAGCTTCAAATGGCACAGGGCACAAAGGTAGAAGGGCCTGAAAACAGCATGCGACTCCCAGCCATCTGCCATCTTGGCCCGCCCTGGCTCCCCTCCACCCAATGGCGATGGCATCTTGGTTCATGGCTGGGCTTGTACTGCAGCTCAGATCCTTGGATCAGAAGAGCAGGATGGCCAGGGACGGCTTCTTGCACCTACCGTCTCACATGCTGCCTGGCTGTCTCTTAAGAAGAGCAGGGGAGGCTACCAGAGCAGCTCTGGAAAGCCACGCTGCCCTCAAATAGAGGTGTTGGGGAGTTTAAGTAGTTATTGAAGTAAACATTCAATAAATAAAGCAAGAACCCGTCCACAGTAGGTGAGAAGAGAATGCTGGATTCACTCAAAGTACAGCAGCTAAAGTTCCCTTCTTCAGAAAGATGCCAGCAATCTTTATCTGCTGGCCCAGTCTCACAAGTTATCTTCTCCAGAAATCCAGGCGGGCTCCTCCTCCCCATGTCTGACTGCACCTTGCCCATGGGGACCAACACTCTTACCACACTTATTACATTTGCCCCTTGCCTGTACTCCCTGTTAAGTAGAACTACTGAAAGACAGGGACTGTGTCTTGCTCAACATTGTGCCAGAGGAAAGGGCCCAGCACATCACGCAAGGTTAGTACTCAGAAATGCTTCTTGAGTGGATGAACAACTAGGTGAAACCTTCCCATCGACAATACGTTTATCATTTTGTAACTAAATAGTTCCGTCAACTTGAATCTGTTTTGTCTCTGTCTTGAGACTAGAATCTCCTTGAGGACATGCCCGTGTCTTCTCTTAAATATATAGCCACATATAACTCGTAGGGCCCGATGCGATTTTAGGCATTGATTTGCAAACCATCCCACAGATTCTGAAGATATTCATTTAATAAGGGCAGACTATTATAGGGATGGCTTTTATTTAATCTGAAGTCTGTTTTGTAAAAGAATTGAGGTGGATTAAATACACAGAGAGGTTAAAAAAATGTGAGAAAATTATAGTGAAGAAAGTTAAAGAGAGGATGAGAGGACGAAGCCAAGGGTGAATTAGAGATGAAATGGTGCCCTAGTAAGTATCCTTTTTAGAAGTGGAATGCAATTTGGTTCTGAGCTCCCAAGGAAAAAGACAAAACATGAACAATTATACAAATTGCAATGTCAAAAGTCAAATAAATATATAAAGGAACTCCTTTGAATTCAGCATCTCAAACATGCATCTTGGGTCACAACCCAGCTGAAAAGGAAATGTGAGTGGCCCAGAAAAACCCACTCCCCCTGAAGAAAATACAAGGCAAAGTGGTTTTTATGTCTTTCTGGCTTCTTCTCCTTCACTCTGCCTGTATCTCCAGAATTTCAGAATTTCTTCTTCTGGCCTTCCTGGATTCTGATTACTCTTACTCAAAGTGTGTTTGCGTGTGTGTAAGAGAGAGAGAGAGAGTGTGTGTGTGTGTGTGTGTGTGAGAGAGAGTGTGTGCATGTGTGAGAGAGAGAGAGAGTGTGTGTGTGTGTGTGTGTGTTCCTGACTCCTGAGCTAGCCTCAGCACCCTCAAACCCCAGATTCCCTGCCTTCCGGGACTACCTTTAATGCTGACAGATCATCCTTCTCGGGAATACAAGCTTCTGATAAGTTGGGAACAACACTTTGTGCTATAGGCTGAAAAGCAATGCAAAATATTTAACTGAGAATAAACAATTTCTTTAACTCTGAGAACCACTGGGGATTGTGTGGTGCCTGTATTAGCCCTTTGAAGGTGTGGGGATGAATTTTTTAAAAAGAAATAGGGGCATAGAACAAAGAATGAAGAAAGCAGGAGAAAGAAGAAGAAGAAATAAGGGCATAGTCTTCTGCCAAATGCTATCTGACTTGAGAGTCACATTCCCTGAGCAATGGGCTGGCAGGTGCTCATAGCAGAACCCACAGAGATGAGGGTGGGATGGACGGGAGAGGGGCTGCTTTACTAAAGCAATTCTCAACCACTTAATAGCACCGACAGCTCATCTGATGTGTTAGGCACCTTTCATATGCCTTTCCCCAAAAGTGTACATAGATTTCATACATTGATTTGCCTTAAAGGATTAATGTGTTGAGAATTTAGAATGGGTTTTGTGGAATCTTGTACACTGGCGAGGACAGAGATCCTGGTAAGTTTCCTGAACTGGCCTGATGCCCAAGCCAAGGTGGAATCTGTGGCCACATGGGCCTCTATCACCGCATGTAAACTCTAGTTGATGACTGAGTGCCCCACCTCCAGGTCAACTGCCACCTTGAGGCAGGTCTATGTTTCATTCAACAGGTGCCCATAGACACATACGGAATAAGCAAACGGATCTCCAGCAAACAATAAAAGCACTCGGGAAGCAGCAGCTCCCCGAAGCCCTCAAGGTAACAGCCACCTTCCAAAAGAAGGTAGTGACCCTAAAACTTTTCAAAGCTGCCCTATAACACCAGGGCAGAAAAGAGCATGGGGAGAAGATAACCAACAAATGCCCTGTCGTCCAGCCCTGGCCCAAGATAGGGCCTCAATGAAACAGAGGACACAAGGCGGGCACCCAGAATGTGCCACACCCTCCTCTGGGTGGGAAAAAAAACAAGGGAGGAAGGGAGGAGGGCAATCCCTCTGTTCTTAGGGAAAGTGAAGCATAAGACCTGACACCTGCCAAGCACTCTGCTCAAATTTCACTTATGTCATCTCATTCAATCTGCACATCACTAAGAGGTAGGCAGCATCTCCATTTCATGTATTAGGGAACAGAGACTCAGAAAGGTCATAAACTTCCTCCTGTTCGGGCTAAAGCCAAGATTCAGAACTGCCTTTCTCCAACAGCAGAGTTCAAGTTCTCTGTCCTCCCCTTGCTGAGGGGTCTTTCTCTGTGCTATGCCTGTTAGATTCCCCTTTCGAGTCTTTACCAGTGCCATTTGCCTCCTCTGAAAGGCTTACCTCCCCCCACAGAATCCTTTCTAATCTGGAATGCTGCCCTGACTCAGCTCTGATCCTTTCCTTTATGGAGGATCCTGAAAGGTAAATGGTTTCTCTCCTTCTGATGCCTTGTAATGTGTCCACTGCTCTGAAGTGTCCACTGTTGGCTGTCGCTGCTGCTGTTTACTCTGTATGTCCCTGGAGCTCACCTATAAACCTGGCCTGCGAGCTCCCTAGGACTGGGTGCCTTCTCCAGGGGCCTGCTGGATCATGCTGATGCCAATTACTAAATCTTTAGGAAGTTTGCAAGGCAAATATTAAACCATTGGTAGTTTAAGATCAGCCGCAGTGAGGGAGTATTTACACTACAGAAATTGGCCATGGCCACAAATAAGAATCATCTTCCCCCATCCTGCAGCACACCACCACTTTGAACTCCTGCTCCCTACCGCCCAGTTTCCTGCACCATAAATGTGTTCATCCCTCCGTGTGAGCAAGCAATGGAAACATACAGACATGAGGTGCTGCCAGAAGTATCAGCGGCTAGTGAGTGCACAGGGGTAGCCAAAGTCCAGGAAGCTTTCCCAGAGGAAGGCAATATCAAATCCACAATTAATCTTCCTCAGCCCCCTACTGGCCCTTTCTCCAAATCTTTGAGAACCTACCACATGCCAGACTCTTTACAAACGTGATCACATCTAGCTCTTCACAAAGGAGACCTGTGAGATTGAATAATTTAATACCTTACCCAAGGATGCTGGGAAATTACCCATCAGAGCCTAAACTCAACCCCAGATCTATGAACCTCCAAAGCTGGGGCTTTCTCTACTTCATCGTACTCCCTAAACTATAGACCTAGGACCTTTCACATGCTGAGTCCCAGACTCCCAATATTCCTCACTGGCCACTGGCAGCCAGGGCAAGGGCAGCTGTGGGAATCAGTGGCAAAGGAAGGAGAATGGGAAGCTGGGCACGGCCTCTCTGCTGGAGAACTGGGGGCTTGATAAAGAGAAGCAGAGAGAGAGAGAGAGTCACACACGGCCGCCACGCTAATGTGCCCTTGTCCTTGACATAAGGGGCAGCTGCACTGCGTGCGTCTGTGTGTACGCTCTATGGAACTTGGAGGGATAGGAAACCCCTCTTCCTCCAGCATGCAGGCACCAAAATAAGAAATTAAAGCCAAAGTTCACCCGACCTGCCGGCGGGTGCACAGAGCAGCAGCAGACGCCCAGAGGACGAGCACACAGCCGTTTCCCCCGTGATATTCACCCACACCTCTCAGAAACCACACTCCACTCCACGCATGTCCTACTTCTTCCAGACTTCCCGGACTATGAAGACCGGGAGACAGCGGCGGAAACTGAGGCAGAGAAGAGCAGAGCCACCATACGCACTCCAGAGGTGCAGGGCAGCGTACCAAACAGAGCAGGCGAGGATAGGGCTCCAAACCAAGCGACCTGGGGACCAAGACTTCCGAGCGGTGGAGCGCTGCCGAATCAGGGGGAAAGGCTCTGATCTGCAGCCTTTGCCAATTTCTGTAGCATAACTACCCATGGCTGGTTTTAAGCTACGAACGGTTTAACAAACAGCTTGCAAACTTCCTAAAGATTTAATCATTGGCACCAGCATGAGGCAGATCCAGCAGACTCCTGAAAAAGACACGGGCGCACAGGGAGCCTCAGACAGGTTTGTAGGGGCGTCAGAGGCACACACTGGGACCAAGCGGCAGTAACCCCAGCCGACAGCACGGCCCTACGTGGACAGAGCTTCCAACTCTGCCCAGACAGCCTGCCGCGAGGTCTCCAGCCACCCAGCCTCCGTGGTGCCCCCCACAGCCAACCTGTGCTCAGCTCCACACCCACATCCTCCCTCCCTTGACCTGTCTTCTTCTGTGGCTAATCCTGGGGCTCCGAACCCCGTAACCTCCCCCTCCTCTGAGGTTAAGCCTCACCCTCACCCTCACCCTCTCCCCCTCCACTTTCACCTTCCCATGTCTTGGTATAGTTTTGTCTTATTGAACAAGCTTCTCTGGACCCTTCATCCCACACCCAACACCCTTTCTTACCCTTCCCCTCCACAAGCAAACTCCCCAAAACCATTGTCACTCCCACGCCTCTCCTTCCGCTTCCCTCTCTCTCCATTTTCCTTTGGGACTCGCCCTACTGATTGCCTGAAAGCTCAGGGAAAAGGCTAACAAGGATTTCCTGTAGATACGAACATCTCATGCTCATTTCAAGGCCCAAATAACAAAAATCATAAAGAAATAAACACTCGGATAATCAGCACAGAGAATGGCCATCGTCCAAGTCCTTCCAGAGGAACGCTAGTCGGCAGCAGGATAGTTGGCCTTTTTGCCTGAAGGTCTTTAAATTGCCAGTGAGCAGCAGCATGCAGGATGGTGATAAATCAAGAATGAAAAGAAAAAAATCTGCAGAACAGCCAGTGGAGGAACTTGAGACTGGGTACAGGTGGGGGGGGGGGATGGTACAGGTTTTTAAGCTACTTGTCTGGGTACACCAGGAGAGGAAGAAAAGGGACTTGTGGTGGAGTGACAATGCAAATGTCCTTGGAAAACTGCTTTTGAACCCCAGGAGCTATCTGAGTGAGCGACTGTGAAGTATGCAATGTCAGCCCTCTCTGTGTCTCCCCCGTGAGACCCTCAGTAAATGCCACGGGGCTCACTAATGCATTAGTATGAGCAGGTTGAGGAAGGGGACACTCAAAGAGAAAAATAAGGGACAGCTGACATCTGGGTTACACCAGCTACAGCAGGGAGGAATGACAAGTGAATTCAGCAAAACTGTTTTATTTCCACATCTATTGTCAAGTCTAATTATTGGTTGAAATTAGAGGTTCTGCCCTGATCATGGCCATGAATAAATAAAAATATGTTTGAATTTCAGCAGATGTCGTTGAATTTCACATATCTTTCTCTTCCCAGAAATGAAAGGAAAGACCCGGCTAGCCCTTTCGTACACTGACATCCATACTTTTAGGTATGGAAACTGCCTCTAGAAAATACTCACCTGACCCAAGAAATGTAAGTCCAATCAGAATTCCAGAGTATTCCTCCAGGCTATGAAAGATGCACACACTGGCATTGCATCCAAACTCAGCAAGATAATATCAGTTTGTGGAAGCAGTTTTCCTTGGCACACTACACACGTGCAATATTCACATTGTCAATCCTTTAATCACATATATAGCAAGAGCAAACTCTGGGCCAAGGAATGCGAGTGGCATTGAAATAAATACAAAGATAAATAAGATGTGGCTTTTGCCCTTGAGAAGCTCATTAGTTAATGCCCATCAACACTTGGGAAACTATAATTCCACGTGTGACAAGATAATGCTGACATCTAAGAGAGGAATGAGGACATTACTCAGTTCCTCTCTCTCTAAGCTATGCTGGGGGTTGCTTGACAAGAACGGCATGCACAGCCCTGACCCTCCTCCTCCCACCTACCAGTCTATCTCTGCTCTCTCGGCCAGTGTGGTCCTGCTGCCACTCTTCACAGCTTCCACAGCTGGCCTGTAGGGACTGTGCTAATAATTCTACCGCCTCCCCAGTCACACCCTGGCAGCTGTACATGTGCAGTGCTGCCTGCCTAGTGGTGGTGATTTTCAGTAGCACTGTGAACAGACCAATGGTTCTACGGAGAAAATGCTTCAAAACCTAGATGCAGTGACTCTACAGAACCAGACTCCTAACAGCACCCTAGTGGGACTTTTTCAATACTAGGAACTATACCAAATTAACCTCTCCCTGCCTACTGACTCACCAAACTGCATACTTTCCTTATGGCTAAGCCCTTCTTTGAAGCAGAAGAACTCAAAAGATTGACAACCGAATCGCCAAAAGTGACTATAAAGGTCATACAGCCCAGCTTCCTGCCTGTAGCTACATCACTTGAAGCAGGCTTCCTTTATAATGGGAAGATAAGAATCTTCCTTATCAAAGATGATCCTAAGTAAGACAATTACACATATGGCCCTGCATCTTAGACCAGAATAGAAATGAAAACAAAGCCAAAAGATATATAGAATAAGAACAATTCTTTGTTTGTTCTAACATGTATTAGGCAAATACTTGGTGCTAGGCACTGTGCTA
Source organism: Arctocebus calabarensis (assembly GCA_963573935.1). Lineage (NCBI taxonomy): Eukaryota > Metazoa > Chordata > Mammalia > Primates > Lorisidae > Arctocebus > Arctocebus calabarensis. Next base: position 46,734 of record CAUYON010031321.1, read on the forward strand.
TATTCAATCACTTAATCCTTATAATGAAATCACAAAGTAAGAACTATGATTCTACCTACTTCACAGATTTGAAAACTGAGGCATTAAACATTAAGGCCAAAGACGTTTGACTAGTAAAGACGAGTCAAGGACGAGCCAAGACTTGATCCAGAGCCATAACCTCTTTACCACCAGTGTTCCTCTGCCAAACCTACTAGTCAGGTATGAACTGTACCTCCACCTTGACCAAAATATTATTCCATTGCTGTCATCAAAGAGCTGGTCACCCGAGGTCTGGTACATGATCTTCCATCTTCCTGCTTGTTTAGTGCACTTGTTAGCATTTGTTCAGTCCATCTCCAGGTAGAACTGGCCTTGTGCTCTCTGCACTACATGGGGAGACAGGCAAAGTAAACCTCCTGCCCAGAGCCACATTCTCATCTCGTTCATTAACTCCTGCATACATGACTGAGGTTGGCTGTTTGTCTTTCTGTGTATGTAGCTGTGCCAATCCAGTTGCTACAAAGTGGTGTTTAAGCTGCACAAGGGCAAAGAACATGTTGCTGTCTGCTCCGATTCTCTTTGCTACTCCCTGACTGCAAACAGGTGATGTTCATAAGCTGCATAGCAAAACTATGGAATCTGTGTGTGAGATTCCGCAAATCCAGGTGAATTCAGGAGTTGAGCACAGGCATGAGGTAGCATCAGACAATTAGATGGGGGGAGACGCTAGAAGGATGCACAGATTGGTATCATATATTCCCCCAAAAGTGCACTTGGACCTTCAAATTGTTTGAGCAACATGGAATTAGGGTTCTTTACCCCACAGGTATTAGATACCCTTTCACCTTCCCCCTACACAATGTATTTGGCTGCAAAAGTGAAGCTTAAGGTCAATGAAGCTTTGAAGCCTACAATTCCCAAGAGAACAGTAAGCAATATTTCCAAGTGAAATATAAAGTCCCCCAAATATGAGGTCCATAGATTCTTTGCAAAGTGCTTGTTTGTATTGAGAAAATTCCAGCCCAATGAGAAACCAGATGGGTAGAGGCACCACATTTTCAAGACAGGCCTCAAGGCAAAACAGGCAAACATGCTCTCTGGTGAGCACTAAACTCAGGAGTGATCCTCCAGCCGTTACAAGCAGAGAAATGTCCCACCAGAGTTTTCCAAATAGCAAACTCTTAGTCCGATGATTGTTTCTATCATTTGCCATATTTTCTGTCCAAAAGCCTCTCTCGTTCCTACATGGTTAGCAGCTTTTATAGCCCAAGATAAGTGTCCATCCCTTTTAATTTTCATTGTTGCATCTGTTTTGCCATTTCTCTGCAGCAGGTTGTATTACAACGGAAGGATTAATGAGGAAATGGATGCAAACATTTTTATTTCAAATAGCAGCTCTCAGACAAGATCTGGAAAACGGAATCAAGCCATATGATTGTAAAAGGAAAAAAAAAACCCTCGCCATCCAACTATTGGGCATTTTGCCATTATTTGTGAATAGCATGTAAATACAAACAACTTAACTGGGGTGGGGGAGAGATGTACATTTTTTATTTGTGTCTGGCTAATCATTTTTTTTATTATTAATTTGGTCCCTTTTAATTTCACATAAATGTCATCTCAAGCAGCAAACATCAACAAATAAGATCGTTTATCTTGCTGGGGAAAGCAAAACATTGCATTGCCATTCAGAGAAGGCAGCTGACGTCCCTACCGCACCACTAATAAAGAAGGCCTTCAGAACAAAAAATAATCATTTTCTATTACTTTCCACCATGCCTCATCCATAAACACAGGGCTGCTGGTAATTCCATTTAGCGAAGAAGCATGCTCTGTGTATTACAATTTCCTGAGATGAAAAAAATAACCTAAAGAGCACCCCAGACTAGGTAAGGTTGAGACGAAGGGCAGAGAGAAACCCAGATCAGCCTCTCTCGGGGCCTCTGAGATAGGGGATGAGGGAAGAAGGCTGGGAGGACGCAGATTCCCTGAAATTTTCTCTTCCCTCTTCTTGCGATGGACGTGCAGGCGAGAGCAGAGACACAGAGCAGGTGGGACCCGGAGCCCAGGCCTCGGGATGGTGCTGGTCTGGCGGCGGCTGCTACCACGCGCACACCCGGTCAGGGTGCACAGGCGCTCAGACACGCGAGAAGCCGTGTCCACGCACGTGTGCGCGCGCACCCTCACCGCGGGCAGGGCGGCAGCATGGCCGCGCTGATAAATCCGCCACAAGCCCGCAGACTCCGCGCTTCCCTGTCGCCCAAGCATTTGGCTGGCCTGCCCGTGCTGCCTTCTCTGCCAAGCAAGGCACTGACTCCACAGGAGAACCGTCCTGTCGATCTCTGCAGGAATATAAGACCTTTTTTTTCCAAGTAAAATGTTCCCCAACTCTGCAAGGGAGGTTGGCAGTACATCTCCAACTCTGGCCTGTCTTTTTAATACCCCTACAATAGCTCGGTTGGACTGAGACCAGCTGTTGGTACATTACCATTTGTAAATGCTTAAAACAGCTACTCCTTGTTTTCTTGGCAACACTGACTGTGGAGAAAAAAAAAAACCACAAAGCTAGCTCCAGCCACTTCCATTCAAACATTAAGAACCACTGACTGCCAGCTTTGGCATGCACCAGCCATTGTTTGCACAGCTCTCTTCAACAAGTTTCTTGTCACCCCATTATTCTTCCATGCACCCCCCTATATGAAAAAAAGGAGAAAAAAATCAGCAGTGTCCCAGGCCCCTTCATCCTAACTGGCTCCCACCCACCATGAAGTCAGTCCTCACCTGAACGGAGGCAGCACAGCAGAAGTGAACTGTCTTTGTCTGGTTCTCTTTTATCTGACTCTGTGCCCCCTTCCCTCCCCAAGCTGGTTATCCTTTCACAGGCCCGGGCAGAAGAACAGTACAGGATTTCCCAGAGTCACCCCCTCCCCTTTGTCTGCTCTCTGAACATACGCAGTAAGGACACCACCTTTCCCAGGACTACCATAGATCCTAGTCAGGAAGACGATTCGAGGGGTGACAGAGACGGCCAAGGTCCAGGCTGTCCCCTCCAGGTGAGGCCACTCTGAGGAAAGGCTCCTGTTCTTGTTGCACCTCTCACCAGTTTTCATTTGCAACAAGACTCAGATTTCCAAAGCCAGTACTTGGCTACTCCAAATAGATGAGGAATTGCATGAAGAATGCGTGGGGCTCTTTCCTGCCCCCCACCCCAGGTCCTCATCAGAGTGGCTGTTGGCAGGGGCAACCTCCAAGGCCACATGCACCCCCAGTGTCCATGCTCCATATGCCTAGAGCAGTAGCAGCCCACAGGCACTGACGTGCCCAGGGCAGCAGCAGTGGGGACTATAGGTTTCATGTGCCACGTTTCTACTCTTGTGCCCTTTTGTTTGATGGCCTCCCCCACAAGGGACAGTGGTGGCTGCATCTGCCCTTACTCCTTTAGTGGGTTTTCTGGACACAGAGGAATGGTCTATCAGCATCATGTGTGCGCTTAGAGATCAGTGATTTCAAGTAGCCAAAATGTCGTAGCAGGATTGAAATTCTACACAAAAGCTCCCAGAGGAAGGAGAGTGCCCCAAATGGGGACCACACCTTGGGGGAGAACAACAGCCTGAGATTTAAAAGTCCTGTTCTGGTTTTATGGAGACATGATAGGGCCAGTTCCTTATACTGAGACCAGGAATCTAGAATGGACAAGGCAAACCCGCAGATAACCCCCAAACCCCCAAAGCCCAGACAACTGATTTAGGGGGGGCATATAGCAGGGAACCCCAGATAATAAGCCAGGACTCTGCCACTGGCCAGCTCGGTCACCAGAAACAGTCATGTCATATTTTAAGGTCTAAAATCATCTGAAAAACTCCAGAAGTTGAGCTGGACAGTTACCTAGCGTCCTTCAGTTCTAAAATACTATTTCCTTTAGCTTCAGCTAAAAGGAGTTCAAGTACACCTCACCCTAAGGACACCCAAAGTACAGAACTTCAAACACTGAACTTGAAGTTTCCTTTTCAAAGTAAACCCTCTTAATACGTTAGATATCAGATTTATAAAAATCAAAGTGTTTTCACATTTTTACAAATAACATTATAGTTCTTTGAACTGAAGCTTTCAATTTTGACACTGGCACATAGTAGGCTCATTATGGATGATGTTTGTTGAATAAGACAAATTTGACGTGCTAAGTGCAGGAAGGTTACACTTAAAAAAAACCAAAAGTGCTAGGGATATGTCAGTCTGAGACTAAAAAATTACCTATGGGCAATTGGAAGCCAGACAATTATAAATCAAATGAAAAACTTAAATCTATAGGTTTTATAAAACCTTGCAATGTACTTATTATTGCTAAGTCAGAAAATGCTCTAAGATTCTCTCAAATGTGAGTAAGTTTGGCATATCAGATACAACTCCCTCCAAAAACCATGCTACAGATAACTCCTCAGGAGAGCTTTGTCTGGGATGTCCCGCTTCACTCTCCAGCAGACCCTCTTCATGTTTGTTGAACTGCCCTTCCTACGGGGCTAAAAGCTCTTTGTGGGCTGGGGCTGTGTCCAACTTGTTCATATTGTATTCTCAAAGCCTTGCACAAAAGGTGCTCTAGGAATAGTTGGTTGATACTAAGGTGGTTTGAGAGAAAAGGATGCAAGAGCTGACTCTCTGCCCTCAGATCCCTTCCCCTCATTGTGTCTAAAGGCCTTGATGACTTAACTTGTAACATCTATGAAGATGGTTAAAAAAAAAAAAAAAGTGACAGGACACCTTCTGACACAAAGAAAACAAGCAACTCCACAGTCATTAAGAACTGGAGGTGAACTGAAGGGGCAGCCCAGGCTGGGTCTCTGACCTCAGCCCTTACATATGGCATTCAGCCACTGATTACTCAGCTGGGTAGATCTCAACCCCACAGAGCCACAGAGGAGACCTAAGGGAGTTGACTCCACTGAATTCTAAATCCCTACCGAGCCTCCTGACATCTGTCATCAGTGATGAAGAGGCCGCGTCAAAGAGGGCAGAGAAGTTGGCGCCATCCCCCCAGATGTGGAAGGAGGACCTCAGAGCCTTCAAGGCATGGTGGTGTGTCAGCTATAAACACAAGACAGATAGCCCTGCTGGGATACAGAAAGTAGCAAGAACAGTGATAGCAGGCACTGTGTACAAAGCATAGCTCAATGCACTTCATTCATTTCATCCTCATCACAACCCTGGGAGAGTACCGTGACTATCCACATCGTACAGAAGAGGAAACTGAGGGCCTTAGTCCATTCGTGTTGCCATAAGGAAATACCTAAGACTGAATAATTTAAAAAGAGAAAGGTGTGTTTGGCTCACAATTCTGTTAGCTGAAAGTTTGGGTACCTGGTGACAGCCTCAGGCTGCCTCATGAGTGCAGAGATCACATGGTGAGAAAGGAAGCCAGAGAGCATGGGGAAGTGCCAGACTCATGACCAGCTCTCTCAGGAATAGTAGAGCAGGAACACTCTCACTGCCTCGAGGACATAAAGCCATTCGTGAGGGATCAGCTCCCATGACCCAGACACCTCCCATTTGTTTTCACCTCCAACACTGGGAATCAAATTTCAACATGAAGTCTGAAGGGACCAACAGCAAAACTGTAACACTAAGAGAGATTAGTAACTCACTCATGGCCAAACAGCCAGGAAATAGCTGAGTGGACTCAAATTCGAGCAGGCTCCACTCTTGACTGCCTTTCTTCCTGAGCTTGGCACCTATGGACAGCAGCAGCACCACAGGGCTGATACAAACCACACAGAGTCCCTGCAGTGTCAGAGGAAGTGAAATGGGGGCCTGGTGGGAACACCCCAGATTGTCACCTCAGTGCACCTGTCCTAGTGAAGTCTGCTGTCATCAATAACAATCTACTTGCTCAGTGTTCAGCTAAGAAGAAAACCCTCCCAGGTGGTGCCTGGGCCCAGAATGCCCCCAGCTTTTTAGATACAGTGCAAATCCCCATTCTCTCTGGCTAGTGAAGAGCAATGTAATACTCTCTTCTTTACTTTGCCTATAAAATCCTCCCCCAAGTCAATGGTAACAGGTAAATTATCAAATCTCCATTGAAGGCAGTATGGTATGGTAGAGGCTGGGTACAGGAGCCAGACCACCTGGGTTCAAATCCTGGCTTTGCCACTTAGTAGCTGTGTAGTCTTAGGAAAGTTTCTTAGCCTCGTTGTTCCTCAGTTTCCTCACTTAGAAAATAGGAATAGTAATAGCACCAACGTCCAGGGGTTGTTGTGAGCTTTAACCTGTCACCTTCTCCCGCAAATGCCACAGCTATGTTTCTGCGCCCCACTTGTTGCTACCCACCCAGCCCCACCCTATAGGGGTCTGGACACCATCTCTCTCTTATGTTAAGTCACTGTCATCATCTCTCCTCTTCTATTTTTAATATTACTGCTGCTCTCATCACAGCAGAACCCCATTATTAAGAATCACATTCCTGCCTCCAGAAAAGTATAACATCGTGGAAAGTTTGGGACCCAATTCAAACTACAGTCCTGCAATGTGGGATCGGCCCCCATTATTAACTCCCCAGTCAGTAAAGCATGTGGCTGTGAGCACAGACTCCGAAGTCACCCTGCTAGGTTTAAACCTCTGCACCAGCCCAATAACTCTGTGGCTTCAAGCAAATTACTTAACAGCACTCTGCTCTCACATCCTCATCTATGAAGTCAGGATGATAGAAACAATGTGCCCCAGGGGGTTGCTATGAGGACCGAGAGCAGACCTCTTCTGGGACACCTGCAGGTGGGGAGCAAGTGTTGGCTCTCCTTGTTGTAAGTGAAAGCAGTTTCTTTGTCTGTAGAGTGGGGACGGGGGAAATGGGGACACCAACCAGGGATGGCTGGAGAGCTGAGCAGGGGGATATGTGTGAGGTGCATGGCATAGGCCTGGCAACAGCAGGCCCTCGCTACACCACAGCACCACCCGCTCCTTCCCATGGTGGAGTCAGGCCAGAAAGGCTGTACTTCTCTGCCCTCCACAGATCTCTGAACCATCACTCAAGCCCTCTATCATCCTGTCTCCTCCATCACCTTCCAGGATTCATCTACAAACATTCCAGTCCTTTCCCCAAATGGACACGGAGCTTCCTCAATCTCTCCCTACTCCTTCACCCCTAGACACGTGCCCTTGACCTCCTAGGCCACAAACACCTGAGAAAAACTTATAAAATTTATGATTTTCTTTTTTATGTGCCAAATGCTATACTAAGATTTATTTTTTATGTTGTTTAATCTCCCTGTCTTAATCATAACAAAATACCATAGATTGGGCGGCTTCAACGATAGACATTCACTTCTCACAGTTGTGAGCAGTCCAAGATCAAGGCACCAGCTGATACAGTTTCCCAAGAGGGCTATCTTCCTAATTTGCAAATGGTCAGCTTTTCACTATGCTCTCACGTGGCCTGTCCTCTGTGTGGGAGGCTGGGATAAGAATGGAGAACAAGCTTTCTGCTGTCTCTTCTTATAAGGGCACCAATCCTATCAGATCAGGGTTCCATCCTTACAACCTCATTAAATCTTAATTACATCCCTAGATGCCCCATCTTCAAATACAACCAAACTGGAGGTTTGGGGCTTCCATATGTGGATAGGGGGACATAAACATTCGGTCCACAACTGCCCCCCCCCATAATTCACTGAAGTGGTTAGAGATTACAGATGAAGGTACAGAATTTTCACCCTGGGGCATATACCAGCAAGTGGTGGTCAGCCCAAAGCACCTCTTTCGGGGGAAGGGTCTCACACAAGCCAGTTGCTGGGCACAGAATTCAAAAACAGCCCCTCAAGGGCTGAAGAGATCCTGGATAAAGGCCTGGGAATTCTAGTGGAATGGTGTGCTCAAAAAAACCACCTTCTCACCTCAGACATTCAAGACATTTGCACGTGACATCATAAAAACATGTTTTAATTTTGAAAATATCCTTTCACATAGCATCAGTAATAAACAAGTTAGATCTGGTCCCCACTCTCAGGGAACTTTCAGTGCAGTGGAGGGTTCCAGAGGACTAGGTGAACACAGACAGCGGGGACACACACCTTAGCCTTGGGGCTCTGCGAGGCTAGAATGAGGAGCCTCCAGGAGAGGCTTCACTTTGCATTGACAACACCTAACTACCTATCCAACACACGAAGAGAGTTATCTGATGGATGCCACCATGATAACAGAGGTTAAGAATGCTGAGCCCTGCCTTCCTCCAGAATGGCCTCAGTTCAATCCATTTTGCCAGACTCTCGTTAACTACCCACCAGGGGCGATGTCCCATGCTAGGCACTGGGCAAGCATCTGGGGCTATTGAAAAGAAAGGCCCTCCCAGCAGGAAAAACGGCTCTGGCGGGTCACCCCACCACAGTGAGAAAGGCCTGTGCCTTTGGAAGCCTCTGACGGTTGAACTCTGAGATGAAAACCAAACTCAGACCTCAGGCTTGACCTTGATTTGGCCTGCTGAAGGTCAGCAACCCCTCCTGGCCTCCCAGCCTGAGCTGGAGAGGTGAGAGGAAAAGACAGAAGGTTTTATTATACCACCCAGGCCACGCCTGCCAAGTTCTCCCCACAATCGCTTTAAAAAAAAAAAAGATAGAGTGAAAGGGAATTAGAAAAATGGAACCCCCTACATCCCAGAAATATTACTTTCATGAGCTGTATGAATTATTTAACAGACAGCTGAAAAGACCAAACTCAACAGAAGAATACAAAAAACCAGCTCGCGGTACAGACACCTTCCCCGAAGCCCATGACAATGAAATGTATTTTATGCCACAGATCAACATGCCAGAGAAGGAGGCTTCGGGGACAGATGCCCACAGGGATCATTAGTCCCTTATCTCTCAACCCTTTGCCACCAGCATCCAGATCCCCGAGCCTGGGCAACACAGGGGGAGAAAAGCTGAAAAGTGTGTATATTGTAAGTGTTGGTTAAACAACCCCACCGTATTCTTATTTGCTGGAGGTTTTAGGGAGCAGATGTAGGACTGGCAGGGCTTGGAGCTGGCGATATCGTTCTAGCTCACTCCGCGCCAACATGGAAGGGAAAGAAGCCACACACACAAACACAAAAAGCTGCATTTGGTGTGCGCGCCTGGGCGCGCGCGCTCGCCTCTGTGCCATCCTCTCGCCCATCCCCTCGTCCAAGGTTCCTTGGAGTCGAGCTGACCCATGCAAAACCAGGCTTGGGGGCTGGCCAAGAGAAATACAACTTCTCCCAGAAGCTGCGCGAGGCTGCCTCTCCAAGGGGCTCGCTGCAAGTCTCCCCTCCTGCAAGCACCAGGGGGCTGGGGCCGCCGCTCGCCCACTGCAGGCTTGGTGCTGCCGGTTGCTAGAGAAAGGGCAAACAAATGGAGAAGCGAGTATAATGGCGGCCAGCAGCAGCGAGGCAGTGATGCAGCTGCCAGGCAATAACTTAGATAGTTACAGCTGCCATCACCTAGTTCATGCAAGCTTTTTAATATCTTTTGGCAGCTCTCGGTGTCACAGCACAAAGGGAGAGTTGGCAATTCGCAGCACACTTTGTTTGACATAACTGTAGGCAGGACCCAGCTGATACCTTCAGTAATGTGTGTGGGTTTGCTCTTAAGGTGCGTTTCAGCAGATCAAATGGGAGTTTTCTCCCCCTGCCTTTCTCTCTCCCCTCCTGCCACTCCCCCCCACTAGCATTCAGGTTACACAACACCCCTAAATCACATGTTGGGAAACAGATCAGATTAATGGGAGGACTCGGCAGGTGCAACAGAAGGTTGGCCCCAGAAGCCCCCAGCTAAGCGGGAGAGGGAAGCAATACGCAGAAGATAGGGAGCACGAGAAAGGAGGAAAGAAAACTAGTGCGCTCCAGAACTCTCCCCAAGCGTCTCCACCGCTGCTTCCTTCTCCTACCCCCAGAATTTAGATAAATCCGAACACTACCGGCCTGCTTCCTGCTCTTCACCCTGAAGTTACTTGTTGCTTGGCCAGACACCTTCTCCCAGTCCCACAGCATCCCCGCTGGGTCCAGCTCGCTCTCTGCCCTGCGGTGACTCTTCTGAGGGCCCACAGCCAAGGAGGCGGTTTGCAGAAGCACTTTCCGGGCGCCAAGAGCTGTCCTGACCATTTTCTGTGATCCCTCTGCCAAGCCAGGCATCTTTGTTTGGTGGATCCGGGATCCTTACTGGGGCTGGAAATGGCCTTTCCTAAGACCCCACAACATGGATGGGCGTGAAGAAAACACGTGGGCGGGGGAGCAGGAGAACCTGGGTACCGGAGAGAGGCGGGGCAGACCCTCCGCCCACGCTGAGCTGTGGGCGGCGGAAACACTTGGTCAAGGGGGACACGTCACGCTCGAGCAAGTCGCAGGCACCAGGCCTCCCACCTTCCAGAGCCTCTCCTTTGGGCAGCCCTCCCAACAGTGGCTTGGGTTGCCTGCGAGGTCCCCCCCAGAGGAAGCCACCAAGGAGCCATAGAAAGGAGCCGCAGGATCATCAAAGATAACCGTAGGCTCCGGTTTGTCCCTGCTTCCTGTGCTAGAGCTGCCGTACCAAGGCACCGCAACCTGGGTGATCTGAACAATTGCCTCACAGTTCTGAGGCTGCAAGTCAAGATCGAGGTGTCAGCAGAGCTGGGTCCTTCTGAGCTCCGAGAGGGAGAATCTGTTCCAGGCATCGCCTTAGTCTCTGGTGGTTGCTGTAAGGGCCCCAGTGAGGTTAGACTAGGATCTACTCTGTTCCAATATGACCTCATCTAAGCTAATTATATCTACAATGACCCTATTTCCAAATAAGGTCACATTCTGTGGTACGGGGGGGATCAGGACTTCATCACATAAATTTGGAAGGAGACACAATTCATCCTATAACTACTGAATGGTGTAGCAGGCACTGTAATGCATACCTCCAGAGGTTGTTTCTAACTATCTTGTAATGTGGGTGCTCAGAGGATGAATGTAGGATTCTGGGAGGTCATGAGTCTTGCTTGAAGTTAGACAACAATAGGGCCATCTGGACACAACAGCCCAACCCTTGCTGAGCACCTGTGAGTTGGCCACTGCCATACATCTCCCCTAGGACCCTGGCAAGAAGCCATCTCCTTCTCTTTGTGAGTCTCCCTGGCTAGGGTAGGCTGGCCTTGGTTTATCAGATCCCAACATAAATCACTCACTGAGCTATGTGTTCTCTGGAGTGAGCATGGGAGGTGTTCTACGGTTGGGGACCTTGGGTGGACATGGAAGCAGGGCATGCTAGGTTGGAGCCTGGACCTCCTATGTACACACCGCCCTCACTTGGCAAGATTCTTCACTTCCCCTGCTCCCTAAAAGAGACAAAATTTTCCGTACTTTATTATCATGCATTATTCATTCATATTCAATATCCATGTATTATTTCTTAAACAATAAAATAATGGTGGGGCAGTACCTGCTACATAGTTCAGGTTCAATAAACATCTGTTTCCTCTTTCCTTTTTTCAATGAGCCTCAAACTTTCTCTCCTTTCTATTCCGAATATCTGCTCAGGGAACAGGGAACAAGGAACACAACCTCATTGTCATATCAACATGAGCAAAACTCCAATGCAATTCAGCATGCAACTGCTATGTATCTGCCCACCCAAAATAAATAAATACAGTAGCACCTCTGTAAGTTGACCACCCAAGGAACTGTACCAAACTGGTCAACATGAAGAGGTGGTAAACACAAGGAACTAGGCCTACTGTACTGACACATACACGCAGTGTGTGGTTGGTCTACGGAAATTAGGTGAACTTAAGGAGATGTCAATGTAAGGAGATACTCAACTAGGGAGGTTCTACTGTAGTTAGTATTTATTTATCACTGACTTCATGCCAGGTATTGTTCTAACCAATTTACATTAACTGGCTCAATTAATCCTCCAGCAATCCCATAAGGAGAACCCGTCATCATCCCTACTTTACAGATGAGGAAACAGAAAAAAAAAAAAAAAGTCTAAGCCACCTGTTTTAATTTCTTGAACAGAATCAGTTACTCTAAAACTCTGCTTTTATTTTATTAACTACAGCTTTCCTTGCTCAGAGGGAGATCTGAATTAGGAGGAAGTCATAGTGAGGTTTTCGAATAGGAGCTGCAGTTTTTTCAGCTTGAGACAATATTCCTCAATTCCCTTAGTTGGCAAGGCCTTTTTCAACCAAGGTGGCCAGACTGAGGGCCTTCAGATGTGCCCTCACAGGAGCTGGGACTGTAGGGCTTTTAGGGGGCTATGCTATTTGCATTGTTCTTTATGTGTCAAACTCTTTACAAGACAGTATAAAACTGGAGATCCAGTTCCCAGATGCCAAGTTTTAGTACTGAAGTCCAAAAGAGTGGGGTTTTCCCATTCATTTGAGATTTGCCAAGATGCTCTCGAGCTTATAGTTGTAGCCTCACCATGAACGCAAGCAACATATTCAGGTATCAGTCTCCCTTCCTCCCAAAGTAAGCAAGAATATTTTTATTTCCTTTTCTCCTAACCCCAATCAGAAATGTAGCGCCTCTTAGCCCTGTTGTGATGAATGATTTCAGTAGTTTCCAAAACAAAATTAAATACAGCTCCAGCTTGAGAAATGTTCCACCTCCTGGAGTCACGGCATTTAGTATTATTATTCACTTATTATTATTCAAAACAAATAAGAATGATAAAACATCAGTTGGAGCCACTCCAGGACAGAAGGAACTGGAATATCTAATAAAAACCATAGAATTCCACAAATAGAAAGTGTTAGAAAATGCAGCAAAACAATGACAAGAGGACATTCTGTACCTTCTCCCCAAAACATAAATCACCTGAAAAAATAGAGAGGCTCTAATTCCAGCCAATCTAACACAGAGAGGTTCAGGGTGCCACCATTTAAAACCTGAAGGAGATAAAATACATACAGAGCATTCATACAGGGTAGGTCATGATGTTTAGTTTTCTTCCTTCTCTAGTGGCATTCAATAGGGCTTCCTTCAAATAGTTTGAACTCCCTCCAGCTAAGAAGAAAAGTTTTTCACATTCAGTAATTCTTCACTGTCTACTAGAAAACATCCAATGACCCCCACATTCAGGAAATCTCGCTATTCCACAAAGGGCCTTTAAAGCCACATTTCAATCCAAGCACATGTTTAACTTCAACTTGGGAAAAATCACAGGATGCTGAAAACCAGAGACATTCAGAGAATGATCTTCCCAGAGGAGAATGTGGCAGGTTAGTGGCTGGGCAACTCTTGTTTGGTTCCCAAAGCAAGGTGGTTGTGAATTTCACACAGATTGAAGAGCCAGCCTTTGCTCAGATCCCCACCTCCACACCGTTCACCTTGACCCCTGTTCCCCATTATCTCCACACCTGGATTCTCCAGCATGGCCTCCTCCAGCCCCCTCTGAAGACAGCCTCCTTCCTGACATGCCTAACTTTGAGGGCGCTTGATTTGCAGATGGTTTACTTTACCTAGATCTATTTCCAGAAGGGAAACAGACAGGGACAAGGGAGATGGGCTCCCCAGGGACCACCACATCGGCATCCCTGCCCACTGTCCTTCTTGCTGCTCAATCATCAACTCCCACTGTCATTTTTGGCTTGGGGAAAGCATAAATGGGAAAATGATGTTGGGTGATATCCAGAACAGTTTGAATCAGCTTTGCAATGGGGAAGTGGTACCAAATCTTTTTTTTTTTAATTTGTAATAATGTACCTAATCCTTGCATGGAATCAGGAAAATTTCCTTTCAGCATAGCATTACTAATAACAGCCAAAAATAATGTTTTAAATGGAAACAACCTAAATAACAGTTGAGAATTTGCTAAGTAAATCCAAATAATTGAATACAATGCAATAATTCAAAATGCCGTTTATAAAGATTTCGAGGGCTGGGAAAATGCTAAGCACATAACATTTAGCATACAAAACAAGATATATTTATATATAGTTTCATCTCAGCTATTTCAAATATGGAAAATATATACAGTACTAGGTATTGTTTTGTCTGCCAGTATCTCCTTTCACTGTCCTTTCACTTCCAGTTTTTGTGGGAAACTCACACATACACATCCTCACATGTGCACACATATACGCACAGTTGTCACAAGAAGAGACATTATGCACAATATGGCCTGGCCCCTGGCCATAGCTGAGTGGTCCAGGGTAGACATCTGACCCAAGCCAGGACACTTCTCTCCTTCCCCAGTAATTCTAGAATTGGAACTGAGGGGATCTTTCTCTTTCCAGCAGCAGAAACGATAGTATAGCACGCCTAGTTGTTGCAGCTGTGGGTCCATGTGTGCGCCCTGTGGGCCAGAGCCTCCCATAGCCAATCCACCATGCTGGGCCGGGGGGGCAGTCAGTAAATGGCTAGAGGAAGAAACAAGAGTCAGAGAAGGAGCATCCCAACTGCACACGAGTCTCTGTCTCGCTGTTTCTGAGGCCTGGCCACATTTCTGCCTCTGGGTCCCTGAGACAGACAACCCTAGTCCTTATAATAAATCTCCCATTTTGCCTAAGCCATTTGAATTGGATTTCTATCACCTCTAACCAAAAGGATCATAACCAATATGTGCTCCCTCAAATGCCCAATTAGACAGCCTTCTACAAAGCTCGAAATGTTACTGGGGGAGGCTTGTCTAGTTGTAAGTGTTTTTGTTTGTTTGGTTGGTTGGTTTTGGTTTTTTGCCTTTCTGAATTTCTCTATCTTCTACTATGAACATTTTTATCATTTGGCATTCAGTGTCCACCTCCAGGTCTACATTTGGATTCACTTACATGCAACCTACACACTTTACCCAAGGTTAAGAGAAAACTTTGCTATCGACAAATTGGTGTTTGTTAAATGCATGTGTATATATGTAGTAGTAAATCTTCATATTAGACATTAAAACCCCAAATCCTGGAAACTGCTAGCCTTTTAAAAGCCCTTGTGTAGGCCTCTGGAACTCTGCTGTGGGTCCTGCCCCATGCTGTCCTCAGCCCAGTCTTGACTTGGTCTTCAGCATCTCTTGAGTCTTTTCTGATCCATTCATTATCTAAAGGTCAGCCAGAATAGCAGGTCATATAACAGAAAGGAAGGTCAGGAAAACTTCTCCCACCTTTCCACACAATGTGACCACTTCTTATTTCTTCCCTCGTTATTCAAAACCATTGCCATTTTGGCCTCGCCTGGTCGGTCCTTCCTCCCCAGTGAAGCTTTAGGAAGCTTTGTTGGAAGCCCAGAGCAAACCCTCCGGTCTCACTGCGAATCAGAAAACTTGGCTGGCACACCCCCTAGTGGCGGCCTAATGAATCCCCCTCTGCTGCTATAGGGAACAACACCTAGAGTTTCTCAAAGTGTGTTCCATTGGACCCAAGTTCTGCAAGAAAATAGCCTAAGAAGAAAAGCACTTTATGTTTAAGTGAGATTTGAAAACACTAGGGTAAATAAAATTAATCAGTTTGCCTTATTGAAAGACAACTCCAAGTCTCAAATATGCTAGTGAACATTGTGACTGTCCAAGGTAAGACTTTCATATATAGTAGATCTAAATTTATGTGATCACTTTGGAAAACTATAGGACAGCTACCACTTATTGAGTATGTACTATCAATCACAGTATTCTCATTTATAGATGGAGCAATTGATGCTTAAAGAGGTCAAATAACTTGTTTCAGTCAGGTTTACATGACACCAAAGTCCACGTTCTTAACCATTGTAAAATCCAGGCTTTATAGTTGGTCCAGGATGTTACTCTGCAAATTCTACCTATATATCTTATTCTTCTTGTTCCCTGTATTATGAGTCATCAATACTACCGATCACCTCTATGTGAGAGAGGAAAAGCTGGGGCCTTCAGAGGATGACATGTCTCCCTCACTGCCCTTGGGAAGCTTCCACATTCAGTGGCAATAGAGGACCAGTCAATGTCTAAATGCCACAGAGAGATCCATTGTTAAATTCTCAGCAAAGGAGTCACAATAGGGCACCATTTCAGGGACCCAGACACGAATTTTCCAATGATATTATAGAAAATATAGTAGCATTTTTAAAATTTCTTCTAAGAAAATCTTTATTTATTTTGAGTCTTATATACTTGTTGGCTTGCATTTATAAGCAATAGGATATGTATAATATTTTTATCTGTTAAAAAGTGGAAATGGTGATATCTACCTCACAGTTTTTATTGTCAAATTTAAATACATAATATGTTACAAAGCTGAAGTCTGACAGTATATACTAATTGTTTGGGTTTTTTTTTTTTTTTTACTTTTTAAAAAAATTTTAAGTAATAAAAGCCCAGAGGTATTTTATTAACTCACATAAATGAAAATTTCAGGTTTCAGGCAAAGCTGAATCCAGGGACTCAAATGAGAACAACGTTAAAGCTGAATACATGGTACTATACTTAAAGTTTTTAAAGAAAGAAAATTAAACATAGTACTCTAACTCTTCCTTGATTCCTTGTCCAAGTTGACATAGAGACATATCAAATAATTACATGGATCTTAGGCATCTGAGATGAACCACCTCCAATACTGGCCCTCTACCAACCTTGTTGATTATCTATAGAGAGACTTGATTTTTCTATCTGTAGAAATGGGCACCTCACTCCTCCTTTTCTACTTCAGTGCAAACTGAAAAACATTGTATATATTTCAAAGCTTTTTCCTTAGAGGATTAGATATTGGTGAGGGGGGTTCTATTAATATTCACAGAGATAACACTTTACAGTAACTAAGGGTTTTCCAAGTATTTATTTATTTTACAAATTTATCATTTAAAACTCCATAATTAGCCTGGCAAAACATACACCTTCAACATTAAAACCACAGTGTAAAGCCAATCAAAGCACACAGAGACAAAAGGGAAACACACTCTGTGTGTGTGTGTGTGTGTGTGTGTGTGTGTATATATATATATATATGCACATCCATATTCAAATTGTGTGTGTTTGCAAGACGCATATAAATGGCAAATAAGGAAACTTTTTTAAAAAGGACAGATAGTCCCAGATTTTAATACCACCCCCAAGGTAGAACAGGTGGTGAAAATATAATAAAACATGTTGCAAGGAACTTGTCATGAATTTTAAAAACAAAAACGCCTACAGACCAAATAAACTGCTCTGACATTGGGCTAAATCTGAAGATCCCAAACTATTTTAAATGACAAAGCAGAAGTTCCCAAGAGAGGAAGTCAATAGAAATGGTTTGAGGGTGATCGCTGCTGAACTCACAGGGAAAAGCAGTCGGATAGAAGGGCTGACACTGAGCCTGCTCCCCTTTGCCAAGACGGGCTACCTGCAGATGTGCCCAGCTCCCTGGGGCCAGACCATGTGCAAAAAGGACCAAGGACCCTGCTAACAAAGACTCTGGGAGCCTCCTGAACCAACATCCCCACCTGGCTGGTGGTTTCTTAATGGATCTGAAGGTAAGCATTTGATCAGAACCTGGGCTTATGCTTATCAACAAGTACTTCTAGATACTTCATTTGAAGGTAGGCTGGAGTCTCCAGTACAGGTGGTGCAGGCAAGACACCCCTTCTCAGCAGCATTCCCCACACACACAGAGACCCCATTCATTCATTCATCACAACAACCTGTCTGCCGTTTATTTTTGTTCAACAGTTTTCTAAAGAACTTCACTTCCACTCCCTGTCTCCACCGCTACAGAAATGCTGGGAGCTGCACATCAAAGATGTGCCATAAAGAAGAGATGAAACAATTTGCCAAAATTACAGAGCCAGGTTGACAGCCCAAAATTCTGGGCTCCTTGTTCAGTCTACTTGAATATTCTCATTAAGACCATCCCAGGATGAGGTGAGGGTGGGGAGGGCATTCTGATTGCCCTATCCCAGGCTCACAAGTTCAAATGCCTGAAGAAATCAGGCCAGGAGTGGAGGAGGTGAATGTGCTCTGTAGCCAACCCATTTTGGCACAGGTACCTCTGGGCACCCCCAAATTGCTGTCATGCAGAAGTAACAGAGTTTTTCATTTTGTAAAGTGAAGGCAGAGATCTGAATCTTTATGGGAAATACCTTGATTTCCATATTTCCATTTGGTTGCCCATCACTAGACTAGTTACAATTTAAAAAAGAAAGAAAGAAAATTATAATGGCTCGGCACCCATAGCTCAGGGGTTAGGATGCCGTCCACATACACCGAGGCTAGCGGGTTTGAACCCAGCCCAGGCCTGCTAAACAATGACAACTACAATAAAAAAAAATAGCCAGGCATTGTGGTGGGCACCCATAGTCCCAGATACTTGGGAGGCTGAGGCAAGATAATCACCTAAGCCCAAGAGTTTGAGGTTGCTGTGAAGTATGATGCCATGGAACTCTACTGAGGGCGACATAGTAAGACTCTGTCTCAAAAAAAGAAAAAGAAGGGAAAATTATAAAATGTTGGGCAGTGCCTATGGCTCAGTGGGTAGGGCACCGGCCCCATATACCGAGGACAGTGGGCTCAAACTGGCCCCAGACAAATTGCAACAAAAATAGCCAGGCATTGTGGTAGGCACCTGTAGTCCCAGCTACTTGGGAGGCTGAGGCAAGAGAATCCCCTAAGCCCAAGAGCTGGAGGTTGCTGTGAGCTATGACAAAGTGAGACTCTATCTCAAAAAAGAAAAGAAAAGAAAATTACAAGATGTAGAGAAATTGGACCCTTGTGCATTATGGGTAAGTAAAATGATCCAGCTGCTATGAAAAACAGTAAGTCAGTTCCTCAAAATATTCAACATGGAATTACCATATGATCTAGCAATTCCACTTCTGAGAATATACCCAAAATAACTAAAATGAAAGACTTGGACAGATATTTGCATACCCACGCTCATAGCAGCATTGTTCATAATAGCCAAAAGGTGGAAGCAACCCAAGTGTCCATCTGTGGATGAATGCATAAACAAAAGGTGTTGTGTACACAACAATGGAATACTACTCAGCCATAAAAAAGGAAAGAAATTCCAACATGTGCTATAGACATGCTGGACCTTGAAGACATTATGCTAAGACAAATACTCCATGATTCTACTTAGATGAGGTATCTAGAGCAGTCAAATTCATAGAGACAGGTAGAATGGCGGCTGCCACGGGCTAGAGCAGGAGAAATAGGGAGTTAATGTTTAACAGTGATATTTCAGTCTCTCTAGCAGAGAAAGTTCTGGAGATTACCTGCACAACAATGTGAATACACTTAATACATAGTACTAGTGAACTGTACCTGAAAATTAGTTAAGGTAATAAATTGTATATTATATTTTACCACAATATGGTATGAATCTAACAAACCTACTTTTAGACTGCTTTGAACCACGGGGCCCAAGTTTGAGATCCCCGCAGCATTCTGGTACCCCATGTCCTTGCCCCACTCCACCCCCAAGGCTAAGAGAGCCAGTCTAGAGGTAACAAAGGGAGGCTGCAAAGCTGAGTTTGAATCCTAGCTCCTACTCCTGCTAATGGCATGACCTTGAGCAAAGTCATTTAATCTCTCTGAACTCATTTTCCTCATCTATCAAATGGGGCTAATAACACCTCCCTTGTTTCCTGAGCCCTCTCAGGGCTTTGACTCAATGAGAATGTTGGCCTCTGACGCTCTTCTCTGCCCCATACCTCTTCCATTCAAAGCTCTTCTCTCTCTTCCCATACTGTACTGTGATCGATAGTGCTTGACCACCTCTGTACTCCTCAAAGTGTACAAACACACAGGAGTGCTCAATAAATCTTATTGGATCAAGCAATTGACCAACCAGGTTGCTAAGCACTAATTATGTGCCACACATTCTACTAGGTGTTGAGGGGACCAACTAAAGATCATGCTCTTAAAGATGTAAAGTGGTTAAAGATACAAGATGTATGCCAAACAATTAGAGAAGTAGATAAGGTCCAAATTGACCTAGTAGGAGCTAGAGCCTGGGCTCCCCCTCCTCTGAGAGGAGCTAACAGAAATAAGGCCTCTTTCCCTGACTTTTACACAGCTTCTTTTAAGCTTTTCTTGGCCTTTAAAGGTAAGAAACTCATCTCCCCTAACAATTGCTTAGAGATAACATGCCATCCCTCAACAAAGGTACCATGACGAGTCAGCGCAGAATTAGGGCAGCTCCCCTAGACTATTCTACAAGAACTCTTGCAGTTCCAGAGGGTTGTTTGGGGAAATGCACACTGTCTCATTCTTGCATCTTTCTGCTTGTGAAGCCAGGAGGGCTAAGGCTCAGATGTCTCTCACTTCTCCCCAACACAGGCCCTCGATTCTCCCCCTTGATTAAATGGACAGTTCCTTGGGTCTACTGGGTCACAGACACATGCTAATTCTCTAATCTAGCTTGTCCTTGGAGGTTCCCTCCCCATCCTGCCGGCTGTACCAGCTGCCTAGAGGAGCACAACTGAGAAGAGATTTGGCAATTATCCAGTTATTTTGATCAGTAGAGAGAGCCAAACAAATAATTCAGGCCAAAAATGTCCAGATCAGCTGTCTACATGGATCAAATTCCACTTCACTGATGGGGCACAGGTTCAGCCCTAAAGAATGGGTTTCACTGAGACACACATCCCACTATCCTGGCACCCAAGGCTGCACCGGCTTTTAGTGGAATTTTGGCTTAGTTACATTTCTCTGTGCCACCCCTCCATCCCCTTTCTCTGCCCTTCCTACCTCCAGGAGGTTGGGCCCTTAGGCCAAGAGTCTTTGGCAGCTGTCAGGGGCTATAGCATTCTTATGTCCATCCCCTACACTGAGCATTTGAAATTTATTAAAAAGAGACTTTTAACATCTGAAATGCCTTCAAAAATTAAAGGAATATAAGTGTAGTAATAGAATGTCAGGAGCAAAAAAAAGCCAGGGTTCAGGAAGGCGTGAGTAAAGAAATCTTGCTCATATCTTTATAACTTCTACCAGCTTACAGGCTGCTCACTTATTACCTCCCTAACCTACTCTTCTCAGGTCTTATCTGGCCTCTCCCTCTGCCTAGAGGATATTGTATCTACTTAGCATGATAGAAAAAACTTTACAATCAGCTCAGGCCACTTATATCAATTAGGATCAAGTCCTACTATATATAAACAGAAAATTCCAAAATCTCAGAAACTTAAATCAGAGGGAAACAGTCAACAACTGTGGAAGATGACACCCTTAATCCTGTCTTTTCCATGGTGGACACCAACCTTATGTCTTTTTAAGGTACTGGTTTTGGAAACACTATAACCCATTTCATTCTGCAGCATAAAAACCAACAAAGCTTCAAATTATAGGAATCTTAATAAAATTAGATTGCAGGCTTCAAGCTGAGAACACCTTCTAAGCAAAGCAGTATTTCTCTCCATATCTGTCCTCAGACTAGCTCGCTCTCTTTTGCAGAACTTTGCTAGACGTGACAAGAAGGAGATAGAAAGCTAATACGCTAACATTCTCCTAAAGCTACAGCTTTAGTCAACTTTTGGTTTGCTTTTCCAATTACAAGAGACAACAATTTAATCAGACGCTCCAACAATGCACAAGGGTCACCAGCTTTCTAGTTTGCAACATCTGAGTTCCAAACATCTGCCTTCTCACCTCCTCCACTCAGTCAATAGCCCATCTTAAGTTATGTTTCTTGCAGCAACCCCCTTTCCAAATATCAAATTCTCTAATTCTCCATCACTTGGGAGGTGGTTCAGCAGCGGCATGTAATAGAAGTAGAGCACACAGGATTTATTCTCTCATGTAAACAAATCCACAGTTAGGCAGAACTAGAGGCTCCTAAATGTCATCAGAGATCTGAGTTCCTCCAATTTTCCTATTCCAATCTCCCTATAGCATAAAGGTCCCCTCATGACCTTAAGATGGTTACTGAAGACCCATGATCAAGTCTTACTGCAAGGGCAGCTGGGATATCTGGTCGTTTACCAGGGAGCATGGCTGCCATGAATATAATCAGCATTCTCTTACTCAGGTGAAAGAAGAGGATTATGAGAAGAAGCACTTGGTGCAATCTGTTATTGGTTTGCATTTAAGGTTCCCCAACCAAGTCTTAGAACATATCTTAAAATATTTGTAAGCCCTTGGGGCTTAGTGAAGTGCCTCTTGCAGAACAAGAGAGCAACAGATATGCACTGAATAATCACTAAAAGCCAACCCTCATTTTAGAAATAAAAGAAACTAAAGAGGTCTTCCATTAGGATCCTAACTTACACTGAATCTCAAGGCTAATTTTCATCTAATTGCCATAATTCTTTCTATGATTTTTGAAGATTTTTTTTTGCTTCTCATCTAGCCTCCTTAAACCAGCTAGGGTTTCAATCAGTAACTTAAGAGTGCCATTTAAGGCCAGGTGCGTTGGCTCACACCTGTAATCCTAGCACTCTGGGAGGCTAAAGCAGGTATACCACCTGAGCTCAGGAGTTCGAGACCAGCCTAAGCAAAAATGAGACCCTGTCTCTACTAAAATAATAATAATAATAATAATAGAAAAACTAACCAGATGTTGCTATGGGTGCCTGTAGTCCCAGAAACTTCGGAGGGTTGAGGCAGGATTACTTGAGCCCAAGAGTTTGAAGTTGCTGTGAGTTACGATGCCACGGCATTCTACCAAGGGTGACCAAGTGACACTCTGTCTCAAAAAAAAGTATCATTTAAAGTGTGGTCTGAACCACTACCTATCTGCAATCTGCAAATCAACTGTGTTACTAAGCACAGCATTTAGTTCAGCCAATATTTTGTTCATGGGATGACTTTCTCAGTGAATGAAGCATTGCTTCTAGTCTCATTCTGGGCTATGTATGCTCCTTACCTTTTTGTAGACCAGTGAAAATTGAGTAGCATTGATTAAAGGCAGTACTTTCAACTACATTAGAACTTATAGTTGGCTATGTGAAGGCATGGTTCGTTTTAGATCACAGTCAGCATTCTCATTATAACAAAGACTACCCAAAGACTGGAAAAATAATCACAATTCAGAAGAACTTTGACTTTGTATACAAAAAAGTCAATGCAGCTAAAAACATTTTATCAGGATTCCAGGTAACCCTTACTTTGTACTACTCAGGATGGGGGACCCATGATTTAATAGTATGCAAGAAAAAGACTTAAAAGTCTTAGTCAACATCACCTCAATAAAATCCAACACTGCAATGTGATCACCTAAAGAACATATCAACCTTAAGTGCATTAACAGAAGCACAGAATCTAGAACAAAGCAGGTGATAATCCTACTCTACTCTGTGTTAGTTAGAACATGCATGGAATATTGTGTCCAGCTGCAGATATTCCATTTAGAAGAACTATTGGGAAACAGAGTTTATGCAAAGTACCTGAATGGTGAAAAGATTCAAAACCATGTCATAGAGAAATCATAAAAAGCAGCTGCTGTTTAGCACTGAGGAGACCTAAAGACTATGACCTCTATCATCAAATATTCAAAGAGCTGTCTTATGAAGAAGAGATTAAGCTTGTTCTGGAAAATGCTAAGGCATAGAACCAAGACAAATGGGTAGAGGGTATAGAAAGATTTTGGCTCAGTGTCAGCAAGAGATTTCTGATAACCAAAACCACATGAAGATCGAGTTGCTGATCTTGGAAGGTCATGAACTCAACCACTGGAGGAATTAAAACTCAAGATGGACAGCTTCCTGGAACAGTGGTATAGGGTGGACTCAAGGACCAGATAATGGTTGGACTAAAACTGAAGGCATTATTCCCATCCTACAACCTTGTGAAATCTTATCTATAGAGACAGCTTAACAGCTATGCCTCACATTATTATATGACTTGATGGTTTACAACTGCAGTTCCCAACCCCCAGCCTGTGGACTAGGACCGGCCCATGGCATGTTAGGAACACAGCAGGAGGTGAGTGGCAGGCAAGAAAGCAAAGCTTCATCTGTATTCACAGCCACTCCCCATCACTCAAATCACCACCTGATTTCCACCTCCTATCAGATGGGCAATGCATTAGATTCTAATAGGAGCATGAACGCTACTATAAACTGTGCAGGGGATCTGGGTTGCTTGTTCCTCATGAGAATCTAAAGCCTGCTGATTTGAGGGAAAGATTTAAAGAGTTTGAATCATCCCCAAACAATCCACCCTCATCCATGGAAAAATCGTCTTCCAGGAAACCAGTTCCTGGTGTCAAAAACTATTGGGGACCATCAGTTTATATTCCCAGAGCCCTCTACCATTCAGTGTCTCTCTTGATTCTCATAGCTTTTAAGTAGAGTGGATTATAGATGAGACAATGTCATCTAGTTAAGCATCCAAGTCAAGACTACTCTAGCTTACCTGATCCCTAGCCCACTCCTCCGTGGGGGAATTGCTGTGAGAAACCTCACCTCTTAATGGAAAGCTAACAAGCAGAGAGAGACCCCCACAGAGGACACCTGAGCAGGGGCTTCTGGTGGTTCCTGGGGGTTCATCCAGCCTTGCAGGTTACTCCTACTCTAAAGGGCCCAACTGCAAATTCATTCCTTACCTTAGGGACCAAGACTCCAGATAGGCAAAATACAACCCATGGGCTAATTCTGGCCTCTCACCTATTTACACAAAGTTTTATTACAACACTGCCTCACTTTTTATTACATATTGTCTGATTTCATGATGTAAAAGACAGAGTCCAGTAGTTAAGACAGAGAGTCATGGCTCACAAATCCTAAAGTATTTACTATCTGGCCTTTTACAGAAAATGTTTGTTAGATGTCTGCTCTAGAACATCAGTGCTCATGCTCTATGTTATAATGAACAACAAAAATGAGGAAAATCCTGCAGGACTAGAAACCCCATCCAGAAAGCAAAGTTTCTTTCATAATAATTTCCTAATGCAAGAAAAGAGGCTCAAGTCTTTTATACAGCAAAAGTTTTTATCTCCTGTCTATTGAGTTTTGATATACCACTGCACTAGGGGGCAGCTATTATGACTATTTAAAACACATATAATAAACCAATTGTTCTATCATTGTGTCTATTTTTAATAAGCACTGACAGTGCAGCATAGTTATGGAAAAGAGCAACATAATTCTATGAATCAATATTAGGACCTAATTAGCCACTGAGCCCAGGCTGATAACAGCTAATCGTACCTTTCAACCCAAAGAAAGCTCAGGTGAAAAAGAGAGAGAGAGAAGAAGGAATAAATAGCTAATTATGATAAACTGGTTTCCTTGGTAACTCTGTTTATAACCTCACTGATGCTGCCATACTTTTAATGATAAACACAAAGGTTTGATGGGAGATTATATAAAGCATACTGTCTTATTGCTTTGTCTACTCTAGCAAAGGTGAAGCTTTGTGAGGCTAGGAAAATTAAAGATTTCTCTAACTCCCAACCCAAACTTATTGGTGTATTTGCTGGATAACAAAGACCTCAAGAAGACAGAAACAGAATTTATGGTGTTCAATGAGTCTTATGTGCCTGTTCAACTCTAACATTACCATTCTCTCTTTACCAGCTGGGTGCCCCTTGGTCATCTCTTTGATCAGACCTGTGGTTTGAAAAAGGACACACAGTGAGCAAGGTAGATGAGAGGGGCCCATAACCTGTGAAGTCAGCCATCAGTCAACCTTGGAGTCACCACATAATCTTATCACATCCATCTCCATTCTCACCTTTCAGGGGTGCCTATACCCCAATTTGTGAAAATAACATTTCTCCTTAAATACTTGGATCCAATGGGCAGATATTATAGGTTGAATCACTAAAGTAGGACTTGGTAAAATATGGGCCATGGGCAAAATCCAGCTCTCTGCCTATTTTTGATAAATAAAGCTTTATTGAAACACAGGCCCACCCATTCATTCATGCATTGTCTGTCGTTACTTTTGTGCTTCAACATCAGGGTTGAGCAGATGCAACAGACGGTATGGCCCACAAAGCCTAAAGTATTTACTATCTGGCTCTTTACCAACAACATTTGCTGATCTCTGCACCAAGCAGCCATATTCTGATTTGCCTATGCTTGGATTTCCTCTACTATAGAGGCCAGATAGCAAAATATTCAACTTCAGCCTCCAGCCTTTGTGGTTAGAGGAGGCAATGTGAAACTGTTCTGGACAATGAGATGTAGGCAGAAGTCCCTGAAGAGATTTTTCCCTCCTTCAACCTCACTGCCACCCCCCAAGAAAGGGAAAAGCCTAAAGAATGTAAGTTTTTCCCTTCGCCTGTCTCACTTTCCCCTTCTCTACTTGGAACATAGACTCAACACCTGGAGATGCAGCATTCATTTTGCAACCATGAAGACAAATGTCTTCCCTGATAATGGTAGAGCTAGAAGAAGACAGAGGAGCTGGTCCTTGTTGACATCCTTGAGCAGGTTCTCAGCACCAGACTATGTTCTAAGTACCTCCAGACTTCTTGTGATATAAGAAAAAATAATCTCTTTTCCATGGAAAAACGCTGCAGAGTTTTTAGCTACACAGCAGAACTGAATCCTAACTGATCAAGGGAATATAAAGAAAGTGGAGTTAGACTCAAACAAGCTGAATGACAGAGCAGACGCAGAGTCAGAGCAGGAGTAAAAGTGAGAGAGAGAAATTAACTGACCACCTGAGAAAACAGAATTGTGCCCCTGGTAGACCAGAAAGTCCAGGAATACTCACAGAGATGGCACTGTTGGTAACTGCAGCTCAACCCCATGATTACCAGATGAGGATGCTAAGGAGCCAAGTATTGGCCAGGGTTTTCTAGAAAAACAGAACTACTAGGAAAGAGAAAGACAAGAAAGAGAGAGAGAAAAAGAGGGAGAGAATAAATAAGGAAGTGGCTCACTTGATTATGGAGATTGGCAAGTCCAAAATTTGCAAAGTGAACAGCAGACTAGCAACCAAACAAAAGCCCATCTCACAGTTGAAGTTCACTGGCAGTCTGCTGAAGAATTCCTTCCTGCTTGAGGGAGGTCAGTCTTTGTTTTACTGAGGCCTTCAACTGATTAGATGAGGCCCACCTGCACACAGCAGGCAGCCTGCTTTACTCAAAATCTACTGATTTCAATGTTAATCTCATCCAAAAGCGCCTTCACAGAAACATCCAGAATACTATTTGACCACTTACCTGGCTTGACACATGAAGTCAACCAACACAAGCCAGTTGTGTACCCCAGAACTTAATCACATGTGATCTTATTCCTCCCCTGGCCACCTGTTCATCTATGGCACAGCATGGGTATAGTAGGAAAGAATGCTGACTTACCCAAAATGCATGGGACCTACCATCTCTAGCTGTGTGGTTTTGGATAGTTAACTGAACTTCTCTGTGCCTCAGTTTCTCCATCTATAAAAGGAAGCAATTCCACCTACATAGCACTTAGCATCGTGCCTACTCTAAGGCAGTGGGTCTAGGCCCATTTCACAACTGGAGATGTGAAGACAGGAGGCCGCTCCAGAGTCACGTAGTAAAGAAAGAAAGTGAAAAATTTCTCTCAACTCCCCATGGTGTTCTTCCCAGTGCAGTACAAGTCCCTGACTGCCATACTCCAACCAGTGCTGGAAACCTTGAGTAAACATCTGGATGCCCAACTCTGCTCTCCCCCAAGCTGCTTCCCTCCCTTCTGTACAATCGCTCTCCTTGAACAGGCTCCAGTTCTCAAACTTCTTCTCTCTCAGATCCAGGCCTGGCACCTCGGCATGCAGCAAGCTGGAGATGAAGGATACACAAAAGAATGAAACCTTTTTAAATGATTTACCATCTGTCAGTGATTCTAGTGCAAGTTTCAAACGCACACATACGAGGCACACAGACACACCATAGAGTGTGGTCCCCAACACTCAGGCTGTGGACCAGTCTGTGGCCTATTAGGATCCAGGCCACATGGCAGGAGAGCAAATAAAGCTTCACCTGTGTTCCCAGCCACTCCCTTTTGCTCAGCTCATCACCTGAGCTCCGCCTCCTGTCACATCAGTGGCAGCATTAGATTCTCATAGGAGTGTGAACCCTACTATAAATCGCACACACAAGGGAACGAGGTTGTATGCTTCTTATGACAACCTAATGCCTACATCTCCCAACCCGGTGCCCCTATCCTCCCCATCCATGGAAAAATTGTCTTTCATGAACCCAATTCCTGATGCCAAAAAGGTTGGGGCCCACTGCTATAAAGAGTAATCCATCACCATTCACAGCCAAAGTCTACCCCATCTCAGACACACCTACCCCCACAAAAGTTTTGTTTGTTTGTATTAAAAGAGTAACAGAACAGCTGCAAAGATTCCATATCCAGTTTGTAATAGAGAAGAAAACATCACTCCATTTTCATCATAGAGACAGTCTCATTCTTGGTGCTGTTGTCTTTATAAGTTGGGAACATCTTTATGTGTGTGGTTGAATGACTACTAGGAATAACCCCCATTGTTAATAACAATCACAAAGAGTCTTACTATTATGCCTAGTGCCATGCTGTACACTTCATCCTCACTGGTCCATGGAAATCCAGTAGAAGGGTGCCTGGCCATCAGGAGCCAGCCAGCTTGTTTCTGGACTCCAGCCTGCTTCCTGAGCCTGAGGCACCCTTCTCCCTAATGTTCTCTTACCTGCAAATGGGGCCCAGACAGGTGTGGCCCATCTGAATGTTTAAAAAATACTTTCAAGTGTAAGCACTACAGATGTAACCAAATGTCACTTTCTTTGGTCCCCACACATGAACAAATCATACTAGGGGTGTCCCTGGTGGGAGGACCACTATGACTGGACAAGGAGCTAGAAGCCTGCTGGCCACCAGCCCTTCAATGCACCACCTGACTGCTCCCAATCCAATGTTTCACTGACAAAGTAAGAAGTGTGTATGGGTCCATCGTTAAGATGCTTTCCAGTTCTAATATTTTGTGGTTCTGCCATCTACAGAACTCAGCCTCAATTTGCCAGTCATTCCAACATTCTTCCTCCCATCCCAGTGCATCCAGGGAAACTCAGAACTAGCCAGACTGTGCAACAGACCAATGACTCTGAGGAACCCTGGCAGGAGGAAGCTACAGTAGGTGTGAGCACTTGGGAACCAGTAGGCAAAGGTGCTTATCTCCAGCGGGACACCAAGCAGGCATAAGGGTGAGCCTTTGAGCAGTCTTCTAAGAATCATCTGGAAATAAGATTTAAACATGTGTATTCCTGGATCTCACTGATTCTGAGGCTAAGGAATCTGAATTTTAAACTATTATTGCAGATGATTCCAATGAAGGTTGTTCACAGATAACAGGCTGACAAAACAAGAGGGAGCTGATCATTACTCTCTTAGCCTCTAGCCCTGACCTGTGCAGCCTGTCCTATTGCCCATAACAGGTCTGGCAACCGGAGGCAGAGTTTCCAACACCGTAGGCACAGAAAACTGGTCAAGGTGCCACGATGAGGTCTAAGAATAGAGATATTCCATCACAGATGAATGCAGAAAGCAGTACCATTCCTAAAGACAGGTTCTGAGACAGGCACATCACCGCGGATTGAATCAGGGATATATGACCCAAAAAGTATCAACCTATGCTACCAAGATAGGAAAAGGAAAATACCCACAATATCACTAGAAACCTATAATAACTACCCCCAGAGCATCTTGTTCCGCCTGTTTATAATAGGCACCACTCTCACTGTTGACTAATTGCAAGCTCTGAGACTTCAGGGGGCCCTGTCTACCTAGTTTGTAACTTTGTACCAGCACCCAGCACATAATAAGGAATGACCTGCATTGAATATTAACTACGTGAAGACACTGCTCTAAACACTCTGCTCACATTATGCCATTTAATACTCACAACAACCTTATGAGATAGGTACCACTTTAATACTTATTTTATGTATGAGTAAAGCAAGGCAGATCTGACAACAACTGTCCAGAGCTCATGGCTAGTAAGTGGCAAAGCCAGGCATAAACCAAGGCAGCCTGGCTCCCTGGACCTCTGCCCTTAGTACTAAGCCATTCCTGCACATAGTTGGTGCTCTATAAAATATTTGTTGCACTGAAAACCTCTCTGTGGTGTTTGCCACTGAGTTGAACTGAGACTTATATAGAAAACCACCCAATAATTTGAAAACAAAAAATTAGCCAAATACAAAATAAAGTGTCTTTATTTTAACATTAAAAAAAAAGTTTAAATTCCCTGTGTTTTTACAAGAGACAACTTAGAGTCTAGAAAACTGAAGCTTTCATGATTTCTTTAAAAATACAAAACATTGATAAGACCCAGGGGGACAGAGGCAAGATGGTCAACTGGAGCCAGCTTTCCACAGAGGCTCCCATCCAGAAGGAGAGTTAAAGGACAGAAGTTTTGCAAGTAAGCTGATGGTTTGGAGCTGAGCCAAGAGAAAAGGTTGAAAAATACACCTAAACCTGCTGAGGCGAGCTGAGACCCCAAGGATACAAACAAAAGGTATAAAATCCATCACCATGCAGACAGGAGTCCCCTCCTCCAAGAGAACAGTTTGCAGTATACTTTCTACAGACAATCAAGCAGAGTTAAAACATCCTCCCATGTTATTGCACAGGAGAGACCCTCTAAAAACTGGACCTCCTTCCCTTACTAGGGTACCATGGCACTCTCCTGCCAGGCATAAAACTATATAAAACTGTATATATCCTCTGCCTGCAATTCTGAACTTCCAGCACTCCCCTCCACTCTCACCCCAAGGTCTGGAAGCCTGTCCCCCATGGAGTCCAGATTCTTGGGCACTTTCTCAATAGGTGTGGACAGGGTGTGGGCTTTTGCAGGTCTGTGCTGATTCTGCGGCACGGGGGTAAGGAGAAGACAGTGGACTGAAGGAACCATTCGGGAGAGGGAAAGGTGATGCTCCATGGCAAAGAGCAGCAGTGACAATAGTGGGAACAATAGGGCTCATACCCCTGGGGATATTTTGCAGAGATACTTCCTGTCTATCTGGACAACCAGAGAAAGCCAACATCTTCTCCAGTGGCACAGAACGGGGCTGAGTCACAGTTTCTGTGAACTCAAACAGTGCCTGGTCCTCAGGGGAATATAGCCAGGACAGAATCACAAATTCTGCAAAAATATAAGTGTCGGCAACATCAATCAGGGGCGGGGCTGGAACTAAGTGAACCGCCCCAGCTTCTATTAACCACCTGAGGTTGTCAGGCTTTAGCTCCCCCTGCTGGATGGTGGCAGATTGTGGAGCCCTATCCAAGGACACAGATCTGCCTGTGACTCAGGAGCAGGTGCAAACCTCTGGAGGAGCATCTGCTCATTGGAGGGAACTGGGTCACAGGCCTGCAGGGTTACCAGGAACTGGATGTGACAGAGGTGCAAGGTGGGGAAGGAGGCATCAACCTTCCCAGACTAATTCATTTTCTGGGGGGAGTCCTTCTGACTCCATGGAGCACAAGAACCAGTCATACTTGAGCTGCCGGCAGACCCTTGCTATCTAGTTGCCAGAGACCTTTTGAACTCCCCAACCTGAGACAGGGTGCTGACTGGGACAACTGATTTGGATCTCTTGAACTGGACCAATCACCCAAGGACTATCCAAAGTGGTACCCTGGGTGTGTGGTTGTGGGAAGATTTGATTTTCTTTTTACAGTTTTTGCCCATGGGGGGCAGGGTGACTTAATTGGTGGTATTTCTCCACAGCTAAGACCAGCCCAGAGTAACTGATTCACTAGGGTAGGACAGAGACCAGCTGAAAACAAAACAGATCCACTTAGGCCCACCACATCAAGTAAGTCTCCAGTGTCTCAGGCTGTAGCACTGTATGGTCCTTTGCAAAGCTCTAGGGGAAAAGGAACAGACACCAGTGACAGCTCTTAGGGTAAAGGGCTGGGCTACTCCAGGAGTGCCCAACCCAACTTCTCCTTATCTGCTCATCTAGCCAAATGGTGTAAAATAATCATGGGGCAGAATCAGTGGAAAAACTCCACTAACATGAATAACCAGAGTAGATTAGCTCCCTCAAGGAACAATATGGTTGACACAACTGAAGATCCCATTCATAAACAGATGGGTGAGATGTCAGAAATCAAAGTCAGATTTTGGATTGCAAATAAGATTTATAAAATGGAGGTAAAGTTGGAATTAGAAATTCAAGGAGCAACAGTGAGACTGGGGAAAAAGGGTTTCAGGCATCTCTGGCAGGCAGGATCTGCCCAGAAACTTCCCTTTGGGGACACAAGGAGAAAGCGTGAGACTTCTGGACACCCTGAGGAAGGCAAAAATGGCGGAGATTGGGCAAGTGGTTGCGTGCATTCGTTTGGTCTAATCCTGTTGGAAGCTGTGGGTGGGGCAATAGTAGGACTGCAGGCTGGAAAGGCCTTGCCTATAAGCTGTTCGGGTTTCTTTTGGACTTGGCACTTAGTTGAACTGCCTTGGGAGAACTTGGGCAAGAGTGCAGGGGTCTTTGAGTGTTGTCTGGGGCCCGAGACTGGGCCACCAAGCCAGGTGGAGCTACTAGTGTTTGGTTGTGGGCTGTGTGGAGCCATTGTAGGAGAACTGCCCTGGCAAGCTCCACCCTCAGGGTTGCAGAACAAGCAATGGGTGGGAGCGAGTAATCTAGTGACTAAGCAGCCTAAAGGTGGGGACTGAGATGCCTCACAGCCTTAGCCCTCAGGGGCATAGGGTGAGACTGGGTAAGTGGATAGCCACTTAAAGAGTGATCCCAGCCACAAGCACTTTCCTGGGAAAGCCTCTGCTTAGCCCAAGTTAGCAATTTAAAGTGTCTTCTAAGCAGGCTGAGGAGGATTTAAGCTCTCCACCCTGCAGGGTTTGAGAAATCATTAGAGACACAGGGTTACTCCCTACAAAGATCCAATAACAACAGAGTGATTCTGCCAGGGTCTGATCTGGGAGAGACACCTCCGGCAATATGAATAATCAAAGTAGATCAACTCCCCCAAGAAACGACACGGTAGATACAGCACAAGATCCCTTGTATAAACAA
>CAUYON010031322.1:0-21894 GCA_963573935.1 Arctocebus calabarensis
CTTTATATAGTGATCAAGAAAATGCCATGAAGGCTATCTGTAACAGTACGATCAAAACATTTCTGAATGTGTATGAATCGTGCCCTATGATTGCACCAATGTACAGAATTATGATTCAATAAAATTATAAAAAAAAAAAAAAAAACTCCAAACAGCTTAAATGCCTTCCAGTGGGTGAATGTTGAACAAACTGTGTGACGACCAT
Organism: Arctocebus calabarensis; assembly: GCA_963573935.1. Taxonomy (NCBI): domain Eukaryota; kingdom Metazoa; phylum Chordata; class Mammalia; order Primates; family Lorisidae; genus Arctocebus; species Arctocebus calabarensis. The sequence goes on from CAUYON010031322.1 coordinate 206, forward strand.
GAAATAGGATGTTTTTAATAAATCCAACAACTTGGATAATCTTAATGGCCATTAGGCTGAGTGGGGGGAAATTTCAAAATATTACTTCCCATATGTTTTCATTGCTCAAACATTCTCAAAATGAAAAATATAATGTGAAGAACAGACAAGTGGTTGCTAGGCATCAGGGTTTGCTGGAAGAGTTGACCATAAGCACCTCCACCCTGAATCTGTACCTGACAGTGGCAATGGTTGTCTGAATCTATGCAGGCAGAAAAACAAATTATAAAACTTTATATCAAATCAAACCAAACCCAACAAAATAAAACAAAAGCATAAAGTGAAAAAAAAACTTATGGCATTAGAGAACTTCTGTAATGTATCAATACCCATTTCCTGGGCTTGAAAATTATGCTGTGGTTATATGAGACGGGTATCATTGGGATAAACCAGGTAAAGGATACATGAGAACCATCTATACTACTTTTCAACTTAAATAGAATCTATTTAAAAATAAAAGTTAAAATTAATGACTAGATAAAAATTTAAACACAATTCATTACAGCAGGCAGTAAACTCCTAGCTGTCCACATAAGAGAAAATGAAAACGTATCAACACAAAGTCCTGTACACTAATACTTACAGCAGCATTAATTACAGAGACACACGGTAGGGAAAACTGCAAATGTCCATCAGCTGATGGACTGATGAGCATGTATGATACGTACGCATACTTGCATGATTATATAGCAATGAGAATGCTACAGCACCAGTGGACTTTAAAATCATTACATTAGGTGAGAGAAACTAGATGCAAAAGATCACACATCACAAGATTCCATTTATAAGAAATACCCAGAAATGACAAATCTGCAGGGACAGAAATTAGATTAGTGGTTTCCTGGGGCTTGGGGTAGGAATTAGCAGTGACTACAAACAGGCGTGAGGGATCTTCTGGGGATGATGGGAATATTCTAAATTTGGATTGTGGTGATGTTTTCACAGTTCTGTAAATTTGCTAACAATCATTTCATTGTACGTGCAAAGGGGTGAATTTCGTGGAATGTAATACAACAACAAGCTATTAGACAATAGATAAGAAAATGCATGTTACATTAGTGGACTGGCCTGCGAAATGTCTAACGTCACCCAGGTGTGTTCACCAGGTGGCACCTATTGTCCTTGGTATCTTCAAAGCCACTGTAAATACCTCTGTGGAGAAAGGATTATACTCTTCACCATAAAGTAGTGGGCACAAGTCGGCATCTAAAGCCCCCCTCCCCTGCAAAGAGGGTGGAAACTTATAACCATCACCTGCCAAAGGTGGGCATTTTCCAGAGTCAAAGTGGGTTCTGCAGAACAGGGGAAAGGTGGGAAGTTCTGACCCAAGGTCCACAGTGACCCTCATCTGTCCTAAATGTCCTCACTCACTCTTTGTCTGTCTCAGAAAAGAACCCATCAGCTCCTCCAGCTGAATCTAAGTAAATAAAGACACAGTTACTCCAGCCAAGGATGTCAGAGTTTAAGCTTGGCTTTAATCGTTGGATAGAATCACTTCCTTCATTAAAGAAATTTCACCAGAAAAGGAGAGTTCTGTTTCTGGACACAAAATCCTTGCCAACAATCCTAATGCCAAGTACTGAGCACCTCTTATCTCATGCTGGCTCCCTGCCTGGTGCCGGCACACAGCCCCTTAATCAAGGTGTGAAAAGAGCGATTGGCAAACATTCCCTTAAATCTCAACAGTATTTCACAGTTTAATATAATAGGACGACTAGGGGGCTAACTGCTGGTTCATCTCATTATTCTCTTGATCACATTAAAATGAGAATAAAGGGACGAAAATATTCTGATTCCACAACAGAAAAGTAGAGCTATCAGCAGATAAAAAACATCAGTCATTTCTGAGGATGACTCAGATTTCGTGCCAGGACCTGGTGAGGCAAGCAAGAGAAGCTTAGCACAGAACTGGAACAGAGGCGAAATAATGGAAGGCAGGAATTAGGATTTATAAGAGGTTCCCAATGTCACCAACTTTGGCCAAGTGAAAACAACAAAACTATTAAATGTGCACATAGAAGAAGTGGGAAGAAATCTCAGAGTGCCATTTCTTCCACTTCCAGAGAAGAAAGTTAATCTTGCTGGCTAAAATTGTGTCATGAAGTGAATACAAGTCATAGTGGTGGAAGTGGTGGCCGTAGCAGTAGCAGCGTCCGTAATGACAGTAATAATGCTGCAATAGTAACCGCTGTCTACATGTCCATATACTTTTATTCAAGCTTTTCTTTCTCAACAGTATCAGGGTATTTTAAAAATCAAAGCATATTGTCAATTGGTTTTGTCAACATATTTTAGCTGGGTTTTTTGTTTGATAATTTTATTGAGGTATAATCAACAAATAAAAATTATTCATATTCAAAGTGTAAATGGTGATGTTTGGATATACATTTACACTGGGAAATGGTTAAAACCATCAGGGTTAAATACATCCATCACTTCATGTAGTTCCTTTGTCCTTTCTTTTGTGGTCATACATAAGATCTACTCTCTCAGTAAATTTCAACTGTACAATATATTATTGTTAACTGTAGTCATCATGTTATACATTAGGGCTCTAGAATTTAATGCATCTTATAACTGTAAATTCATACCCCTTGTCCAACATGTCCTCTTTTCCCTACTCCTGGTCCCCGGTGACGACTGTTCTACTCTGTTTCTGTGAGTCCGAGTTTTAAGATTTTCACATTATCAGTTATCATTTTTAACTATCATAATGTGATCCAGGTTTATCCATGTTGTCTCAAAGGGCAGATCTTTCTATCTTTCTTTAAGGCTGAATAATAGAAATTGGTACGTTATTCCAATTTGCCCATTGGAAACAGTACCCATTATGAAAACAGTATGGATGTTCTTCTAAAAATTAAAAATGGAATTAGCATATTAGGATCAATCCTACTTCTGGGCACAAGTAAGGTATCCATAGGAAATAAAATCATTATTTTAAAAAATCCCTGAATTCACATGTCTGTTGCTGCATTATTCACAATAGCGACGATATGGTACTGACCTACGTGCCCATTTATGGACAAATTGTGAAATGTGAGACACACACAGGCACATGTGCAATGGAATATTGTGCTTTTTATGAAACACACCAACTCTTCTTTTGATTCTTTATTTTCTGTTAATCATAAATAAGAAAAAGTGAATTTAGCACTTTCACAAACACAATACAACTTACAGAGTAGGATTTCATTGTTATAAAGTCTGTTATCTACTTAATCTGTCCGGCCATCCAGCAGTAATATTTGAAGTTCTTGGAATTAGGAAAATTTTCTTCCTATGTTTAAAAATTTTCTAATGAGCATGTGTCATTTTAAATAAAAGTAAAAACAGATAAACAACTACACGCCCACATGAGAGAAAAACACAATAAAAATAACAAAGTCTTTGTGAAGATTTTGGCTGAGGGCAGGGACCCCTTTCTAGGCTGACAGGTGCCCAGTGTCAGTGTCCTGCCTAACAAGAGGTGAGACTGCGGGAGGGAGCTTTCATTCACTTACACTCAGGAGGAAACCAAGAATCCCTGGAAATCTAACGTGTGAGGAAGCAGGGAGTTAACTGGAGAGATGGGAGGGCGAGGAGCAGGTGTCCAGGGAGCCTCCTGGGGAGCGGGGAGAAGGCAGGGCAGGTGTGACCGCAGCCTGGTATGACGGCGCCATCTAGTGGACATACAGGAGACTGTCAACAGTGACTCCCCTCGGAAAAGTTGAGGCCCCTCAAAAACTCCATCATGGCCCTTTGCAATATTAAAGTGGTGTAGGGAAAGGTTTGCTGGGCTCTGCAAGGAGCTACACAGAAAACCCTGCAGTGGAAGCCTGTATTTCCATACTGTTTGTCTCAGACGAGGCTATTGTACGGCAGGTGTGCCCTGGAATGGGGGACCACCTGGGAGGGGCTGTGATCGCCACATCTGCTCCAGTGGCCAGCGACTGCCATACTTTCTGTTAAATAGTTTCAGTTTCAGAACTGCCCTTGAGTATCTCCTTTTTAAGCACACTGAAATACCAATAAAAATGTTTCTGGCATTTATCATATTATTTGTATTGTAATGTACGCATTGTGTGTCATTTCTTCACTTAATCCTCGAAGTAACCTCATGAGGTTCTAGTAGGGACTCTGCCTCCCTTTGGGGAAGAGGGAAACCACGCCTGCAGAAGGGCAAAGGACACGTCTGGAAAGGTAGGGTTTAAACTAAGGGATCCTGGCCTCACTTAGCCACACTTATTGTCACATCTCCCCTACTGTGGGGAAAAGATTGTTCCTTTATTGAACAGTACAGAGGCAGGGAAATACTTTGTAGACAAGCGTTCAGGGTTGGCATTTCTAAGCAGAGTGTCAGGATTAAAGGAGACTGGGGTGTATTTGGGGAGTGACTGGAGTTCCTTCAAGGCTCATAAACATTTGCATATTTATAACTCTTGTGGTGAATAGTCTAGTTCATGGATGGACAGTAAAGGTGACTTTTTAAAGAAAATTATTGTTTCAGAACACAGAATCCTTATTATTTTACCACCTGTAAGGAGGTATGAGACAGCAGCGTAAAACCCTTATGTAATTGTCCTCAATTTTGTCATTCAGGGCTAGTCACTCAGTAAAGCAGAACAATTCCAGAGCAGAAGTCTTTGATGGATGTGCCACATGGTGGCCATTTGGGGAGACAGGTCATAAATATTAATGGTATTGACGGAGCCTTAAAAATGCATCATGTCACATTTCAGCCATAGAAAACTTCGGAATTCTAGTGCTTTGTTCCTCTGACTGACAACCACCCATTTCTTCCCTGAACTTGCTTACCTGGGTCTACTTTTCCCTTTCACAATCAGGAATTATACATCGACTAAGGTTTTCCCAAATAGACTCAAGTCAACTGAACCAAACATCTTAATGGGCTTCCCTCACTTTTTATTTTCTATTTACCTGACTTCAGCCTGCATCTAGGGGTCAATCCTTTTATATTTCCATATTTTTTATTGTACTTTAGCAAATGGCACAACATCTTACCCCTGTTTGGTGAACACATTGATAATAGGCTCACCGAGGCCATTCTGGTGCTCACGTGCAATTATTAGCTGTGAGTGGTTGAGTTGCATGGGGCCTGCCATGTGTGGTAATTGCATATGGCAGCATTTACAAAATGCATGGGTTTAATATCACCCAACAAAGGTAGTTATTGCTAGTCATTTGCACGACATAGTCCCTCAATAACTTCCCACGAGGAAGAGAGGAAAAGAAATGAACAAGAATTTTCACGTGGTGGATGGAATGAATCAAGTCACTGACCCAGCAGCCTAGATGTCTAAAACTCATTTGTAGATTAAAATGTGTATGACAACAGATCAGATGAAACTGCACTGCCCCCGTCCATGTGCCATCCTCTGCTCTCGTATGCCATACATTTGTGATTTCTTCTTTTTTGGCCATTCCTGGGCTTTCTTGGTTTTTTAGGGAGACTAGTCTCATGCTTGTGTGCACACTGCATTTCTGTGACATGTGGTGTCTCATCATTACTTAAGGAATTTATTTCTTCTGCTAAAGTACTGAATTGTAGATTTGTTTCAAATACCCACTGCTGGAAGCTGGCAAGTTTAATGGTCCAGTGGTGCTGTGAGTCATGGAGCCACCACTGAGAAGATGGCTCTGGAGTGAGTCTAAGTTATTTGAACTATGGAATAAAGTGAGACCAATGGTGGCAGTCTTTTTAAATTTTTTTAATTGATTGTCTAGTTTTTTAAATTTTAATTTTAAACAGACAATGATTATATTTATGGATTACAATGTGATATTTCAATATGTATATACGTTGCAGAATAACTACATAAAGGTAATTAACATAATAACCATTACCTCAGATCTGCATAATTTTTGGTAATCACAAAACATTTAAAATCTATTATTTTAGAACTTTTGAAATCCTCCACAAGATAGATGAGGGACATTACGCCAAGTGAAATAAGACAGACACAGAAAGATACATTTCATATTACCTCAATTTTATGTGGAATCTGAACAAGTTGAACTTATTTGATTTTTAATTAGATATTTGACTCTCTCGAAATCCCATAAACTGCTGGAAGACAGTCCTGGGAGAATACTATCTACTGACCTTAGAATAATGTAGATTCTTTACACCTTTTTTAACGTTTATGTTTAAACATCTTATTCTTAAATAAGTATAGAACCACAGGAAGTTGCAAAAGTAGTAAAAAGAATCTTACGTAGACCTTATTCAGCTTCCCCGAGGGTGACAGCTTACCTTTGACCTTATAGTACAATGTCAAAACCACACTGTGGACATTGATAACATTACTGTTAACAGTCACCAGACTACAGACCTTTCTCAACTAAAAATTCAAGCTGCATTAACACAGGTGTTCGAGTACTTCTGTGTAATTTAACCCCACAAATAGCTTTATGCAATCAACAAAAATTAGATACAGATCTTTTCCATCATCACAGGTGATCCCTCTCATTCTCAGACCCATTCACCTCATGGCGTTCTGCCCATTTGTCCAGGAAGCCACTAATCTGTCTACCTACTCTAACATTTTGTCACTCCAAGAATATTATAGAAATGGAATCTTACAGCCTGTAACATTGTCAGATTGGTATTTTTTTCATAAGCACGTTATCCTTCATGCCCACCCAGATCTCTGTCTCTTTCCGTTCCTTTGCCTTGCTGAATAATATTACTTTCTATGGATATCAAACCAAATAAACACATGTATATGTATAGAGAAGATTTCATGAAATGAAATCCATGAATAAGTGTTTAAGAGGGCTATGTATCTGTACATAATTTTGTGTTTATTGGCATTATTATGGGGAGAATTTCCACGAGTATAAGAAGCACTGGTCTAAAAGATAATTAGATGCAGAGTAAATAAATGTTTTAATTTCAAAAAAAATATTATTTTCTGTGGATGTATCAACTGTTCAACCATCACATTTTGAGGACATTTGGGTTATTACCAGTATTTTGCCATTATAAATGAAGATATTATAAAATGTATGCTTTTTTTTTATGTGAACATAAATTTTAATTTCCCTGGGATAAATGTCAAAAAGTGTAATGATTATTGGTCTGTGTGGTAAATAAATATTTTATTATATAAAAAACTACGAATCTTTTCTAGAGTAGCTATATTATTTTGCATTCCCCCCATGAAGGTAAAAGAGATCCCTTTTCTCTGAATCCTCTCTAGTACTGGGTGACAGCCCTGGGTGATATACTATTTTTTGTTTTAGCCATTCTGCTAGGTGTGACTAGTATGACATTGTTTTAATTTGCATTTCCTTAATTCCTAATGATGTTGAATATTTTTTCATGTGTTTATCCTTCGTCTGCCTTCCTTGATGAGACATCTGTTAATGCCTTTTTTCATTTTATAATTGAATTGTTTTGTTGTACTGTTACATTTTTTGAGTTCTTTATATATTCTAGATATAAAACATCAATCATATATGTGGTTTACAAACATTTTCTTAGAGCTTGTTGGTTATCTTTTTATTCCCTTAACATGATCATCTTCCAGGAAAAATTTTTAATTTTGATAAAATTATCAGATCCTTTTCTGCCAAGTTGTGGCTTTTCTCATCACTGTTGAAGGGAACAACCACCTTCAACTTTATCCCAGAACTAGATGACTCTGGTAGCTTGGATTAAAGCATTGTATTCATTAATTCAACAACTATCAACTGAGCCAGGTGCTGTTCTAGGTGTGGGGAAAACAGATGTGGAAAAAGAAATCAAGACAGTAGTCTCATTGATTTCCTCTTCTAATGAAGAACACCGATAATTAATCCTAAATCTCAGTCGTAGCCACGTAAAGAACATGAAATCAGGCAATGGGATGGAGAGAGGGTGGTGGGTGAGGGGGTATGCGTGTGCTATATTTCTGCCAAAGTGACCATGGAGGATCCCTCTAGCAGTTGAGTTGAGTCTTGAATGAAGAGGAAGAGCCAGGCATGAGGAGATGTAGGAAAAGTGTGTTTCAAACAAAGAGAAGAGCTAAATATTGTATAAAGAACCAGGGCTATAGAGTCTACTGTAAGACAAGGAGTTTCCACTTTCAAAGGTATTGATTCCAGTATCTACCTGGAGTGATAGGTGATCAAAAGTCCCCTAGGTTGCTCTAGTGCCCTCACACTTTACGCTCAAAAAGGAAAATCAAAGGAGTGCAGAATATATCTGGGCATTTCCTCAGTTTGGCAAAGAGAGTTAGGAACGTGTCACGGCTGAGCACACACAAGATAAGACCAAGGCAGAGACCCGCTTCAGCCGGGAACAACAATGAAGTGCTCTGATATTCAGAAGGAAGAGCACCTCAAGGTGCATCCCACAGTGGTCCTTGTCCTACACAAGAACAGGGTGACACTGAGACACAGGAAGTCTGATGACTGCAGACATGCCCTTGCTGAGGAGCAGGATGCAGACAGCAGCTGGGTGGTTTTGTAGCCTGCAGCTCTATTCTGTGGAGGCTGGATGGAAACCTCACACATCACCTGGACCAGGAATGTGGTAAGAAACTCTGGAATGGCACCTCTCAGAGTTACAGGGGAAAGGGGGAGAAGGACTCAGAGCAGCTCTTCTGGAGGACCACATGGTGTTCTACCAGGACTCAGGTACAGCCAAGAGGCCAAAGTGGTCCCACACCTCTATAGACATCCCCACGCGTTCATTATTCCCATGAACTTCCTCACAAAGAACCATCCTTTTTAGGTTCCAGGACACTGGCCTTGTTGCCGTGGTCAGATGTGGCCCCCAATTCTGGTTATGAATTGAGTCAGAATAAAGTGATATAATTCAGTCCCCTGCAGGCCAATGAGACTGAATCATGGTCAGTTCTGTGAAGTCTAGGAGTTTATTCAAATGAAGCTGGTCAGATTTCCACGAGGCTCTTTCAGTCCATCTGCATTTTAAGTTTGCCAGTCCCCAAGTACCTTGGGACACTCAGGATAAAGCCACTGACCAGGGGCTGGTTACTTGGCAGACAGAGCTGTCACTCCCACCACATAACCCTGATACATTTCAACAGATGTAAACACATAAAAAACCAACCATCTTCACTCAGCACAGCACTTGGTCCTCATGTGTGTGCAGACTGAGAAAATAAAAGACAAGCCCCGCCCCCAAACTACTCACCAACATCCATAAATTTAAAGGGATTTATACAGTAGACCCTAATGATTCCTGAGGACCCATTATGAAAAATGAGTATTCAGGGAGGGGCAAGATGGCCGACTGGAAGCAGGGTCCAACAGAGGCTCCTGTCCAAAAGGAAAGATAACCTCCAGAAACTGCCCAATTGAGCTGAAGACTGGGAGTGCAGCCGAGAGAGACAGAGAGAGAGAGAGAGAGAGAGAGAGAGAGAGGAGAGAGAAAGAGAATGAGACAGAGAGAAGTGATAACTGCAGGTCATCTCTGCTGAGGCAAATCCAAGAAACCAAGCTTCAGGCAGAAAAACTGAACTAAAGTTTTCCATCATTCTGAACTTCCAGGACACCCTCCCCCCCTTACCTGATGCACCAGAAGCCTGACCTCTGCTGAAACTGAAGGAGGAGGACATGAGCAGTGCCCATCCTTCCTATTTGCTGGACCAGCAGCCCACCAGGTAAGAGACTCGGGGTCCTGCCGAACCCCCACCAGCCCCCAGGCCAGGGACTCTGCCCCAAACCATGGGGCTACACTCTACCCCAGCCGAGTCCATCACCCACTGGGGCCAGGGACTCCACTGGGACCCCCGTGCAGCTCTAATCTGTGCCCAACCAGGCCTCGGCCATCACCCGCAGCTGCCAGGAACTCAGCCAGAAGCACCGGGCAGCCCAATTGGCACCCTGCTGGGCCTTGGCCTGCCACCAGCAGTGGCCAGAAACTCCACCAGGACTCCCCAACAGTGCTGATCTGTGCCCTGTCTGCTGTGGCCAGAGACTCTGCCAGGACCTGCACCCAGCTCCGATCCATGCCCCAGGCCCACAGCCCACAGCGGCCAGGAACTCTGCAGGAACCCCCATGCGGCCCCGATTGGATCAAAACAGCATGATACTGGCACAAAAACAGAGAGGAAGATGTTTGGAACAGAATAGAGACCAAGAGTGAATCCAGCTACTTACCATTACTTGATCTTTGACAAGCCAATTAAAAACATTCAGTGGGGAAAAGACTCCCTATTTAACAAATGGTGCTGGGTGAACTGGCTGGCGACCTGCTGAAGACTGAAACTGGACCCACACCTTTCACTATTAATTAAGATAGACTCTCACTGGATCAAAGATTTAAACTTAAGACATGAAATTATCAAAATATTAGAAGAAAGTGAAGGGGAAACTCTTGAAGGAATTGGCTTGGGTAAATATTTTATGAGGACTCCCCAGGCAATTGAAGCAGTATCAAAAATACACTACTGGGACTTGATCAAACTAAAAAGCTTCTGTACAGCCAAGAACACAGTCAGTATAGCAAGCAGACAGCCCTCAGAATGGGAGAAAATATTTGCAGGTTATGCCTCTGACAAAGGTTTAATAACCAGAATCCACAGAGAACTCAAATGTATTAGCAAGAAAAGAACAAGGGATCCCATCTCAGGGTGGGCAAAGGACTTGAAGAGAAACTTCTCCAAAGAAGACAGGAGCACGGCCTACAGACATATGAAAAAATGTTCACCATCCTTAATCATCAGAGAAATGCAAATCAAAACTACTTTGAGATATCACCTAACTCCAGTAACATTAGCCCACATGACAAAATCCCAAAACCAGAGATGCTGGCGTGGATGTGGAGAAAAGGAAACACTTCTACACTGCTGGTGGGAATGCACACTAATATGTTCCTTTTGGAAGGATGTTTGGAGAGTACACAGAGATCTAAAAATAGACCTGCCATTTGATCCTATAATTCATTTACTAGGTATATATCCAGAAGACCAAAAATCACATTATAACAAAGACATCTGTACCAGAATGTTTATTGTAGCCCAATTCATAATTGCTAAGTCATGGAAGAAGCCCAAGTGCCCATTGTCCCACGACGGATTAATAAATTGTGCTACATGTGTACCATGGATAACTATGCAGCCTTAAAGAAAGAAGGAGACTTTATCTCTTCCATGTTACATGGATGGAGCTGGAACATATTCTTCTTAGCAAAGTATCTCAAGAATGGAAGAATAAATATCCAATGTACTCAGCCCTACTATGAAGCTAATTTATAGCTTTCATATGAAGGCTATAACCCAACTAGAGCACAAGAATATGGGGAAAGGGGCAAGGGAGGGGAGGGGATGGGTGAGGTTGGGGTGGAGGGTAATTGGTGGGTCCACACCTACGGTGCATCTTAGAGGGGTACAGGCGAACCTTACTAAATGCAGAATACAAATGTCTTCATACACTAAGAAAATGCCATGAAGGATATGTTAAACAGTTTGATGAAAACATTTCAGATTGTATATGAAACCAGCACATTGTACCCCTTGATTGTACTAATGTATGCAGCTATGATTTAATTAAAAAAAATGAGTACGCAAAATGTAACTCAACTGTACTTTCTTTGTTCAAATGGACTTCTCAGATGCTTGGAAAATAGAGGATTATAAAATGCTTACTGTTTCTTTGAATATAAAAACATGACGAAAATCATCTTTGTGACACTTTTTCTGAAGCCCTCCAAGGTTGTCAGGTTGATGACCATCTCAGAGATGACCAGCTCAGGCATGGAGCCTTCAGCCTCATTCCTCCCTTCCATGTAGTTTACCAGACCCTGGGAAGACCACTTTTATTGCAAGATTCAACAGAAAGAACCATTTGTTCTGGAAAATGAATACATGTTAAAGTTCAGTTTAAAACCCAGAACTCAGCAGAATGCCAAGAATGCAATAAATTGCTGCATTCCTCTTTGTCACCCAAGATAATGGTCACAAGCTTCAACAATGGGCACAGCAACATGAGCAGAGCTCAGTTCCCTGACTGCCCATCAACAGCCCACCCCTCAGAGTGGCTGGGGTTCCCTCTCTGCTGTGGGGAGCAGGCTGTTCTTTGAATGAGTCACTCAGATGGCCTTTCATCCCCAGCATGTGATTTACAGCTCTCTCCCCTCCCTGACCCAGGCCCCATCTGAGCTCCACACACAGAAAATGACCCCAAACCTTCACCATTACTCCAGTCATGACATCCACCCTGGATTCTGGCTATTTCTGCTTCTGCTTAGCTGTGTGTCCATGGGCCAGTGGTTCAAACACTGAGCTTTAGAATGTGGGGAGAACAATGGGGTCCTCACAGTCTTGTGGAAGAACCAGGAGACCAAGAGTGAGAAAGGATTTGCACACTGCATGGTTACTTATGTAATCTACAGGCTGCATAAGAAGGTACTAACCTGATTTTTCATTTCTTTAGCCTAAAATGGGATCAGACGTGATGTAAGAAAATCCCACCTGCCTAAATTCATGGAGTGACTGCGTGTGTATTTGTGGGAGAGGAAAGTTTGGAGGGTTCTGTAAAAGAGTTATTCTTAATATTTTTGTACACAGGGGGCTTGTCATCATTGACAAGGACTTGTAAATTTCAGGCTATCACATTGACAGGAAAGTTAGTGAACAGAGTTACGACAGAAAGCCTTCAGCACAGGACGTGACTGACTCCTGTTCTGTGAGCCCCTTTCTGTCACCTGAATCCAGCTCTACTCAGGTCTGAGGAAGGTGACGGCAGAGCAACCGATTCGCAGACACCTTAAGGCCGGAGTTACACACACCAGCTTGTTCTTCTCTGATGATGGGCCAGCCTGGGCCAAAATGGGCTGAAAAGTCTCCTGCCTGACTCTGTGGGCCTGAGTATGGTCTGCGTCTAGACCCCCAACTCGCAACCAGAAAAGAGTTTGGGGGAAGAAAAGGAAAAAATCCCTGCTGCTTGGCCAGAGAATTCTCCTACCATGGACAGCTCCCTGGACACTGAGGACAGCTGTGAGAACAGGGTAGGGAAACTGCAACCACTTGCTTCCATAAGCAGCGAGCAGAAATCCACGTTCCTGGCCAATTCTGAAAGCGCTCGCTCCATTCCTTTACTGACAAGTGGGGCTCACTGTACCTCAACTAACTGTACAAACTCTACAGTTTTCACTGAACACCTATTTTCCCTATAAGAGTCTAGAAGTGTGGAATATGCCAGGCAGAGAGTGCGTACATGACCAGCACCCAGTAAAAACTCTAGGCACTGAATTTCTAAAAAGATTCCAGTTAACACGACATTCCCTGCCCATTTGGGTCCAGGCAGAGACTGTGGGCAGAGAAGGAACAAGCTGGTGTGTGTGACCTAGGGGAACTTGGGAATAAGTTTTGATGTCACCTTCCGTGGGTCTGAGTAAAGCTAGATTCATGATGATAAAAACAGGCTTATGGAACAGGAATTGGTCACAGTCAAAACAGGCTTATGGAGCAGGAATCAGTCACAGTCCTGTGCTGGATGGCTGTTTGTTTTAACTCTGTTTAATAACTTCCCTGCCAAAGCCGTAGCCTGCAATTTACAATCCATGCCAATGAGAGGCTCCCTGTATATTAAAAAAAAATGTAAGGAACCATTTTTCTCTTTTACTTATATGGAATCCACCACCTTTCTTCTCCCGGTGTTCCAAACACACAGACAACATGGAACATGGAACAAGAAGAGGCAGAAGATGGGAATATAAATTATTTGAATATTTGGGGGAAGGAAGATCAGTCTTCACCCCTGGGTGGATGTGGACAAGCCAGCACCCCCTCACTCAGTCTCAGCATCCAGGTCCTTCTCATGGGCGTCCTTCCACAGTGTGTGTGAGCCTGAGCTATTTTGTAATGTATTGAAGATGCCTATTGTGTAAACATTATAGTGCTCGAGCCTAAGACAGTTCCTTTGTCTGGTGCTCAACCCCCAAACTGCTTTAAACACAGAAGAGTTGGTTGTTCAGGGCCCTCTGAGGCTCAGTGGGGCTGAAAGGTGCTGTGTCTCTGCTGTTTGGTGACTTCCTGGCCATGCGGGGCTCCCTGTGGCTCAGTGGAGCTGAGAGGTGCTGTGTCTCTACTGCTTGGTGGCTTCCTGAGTAGGTTTTCATGGATCATTTTTCTTCTAAACAATTTTTTACTTTATTATCCCAAACTAAAGCACAGGACCCACCCAGACCCCACTAAAATGTAACTGCACTGCACAAAAACAAAACAAAATAAAACCACATCAGTTCTATTGAATCTCAGGATGAGAGGCCCACCTCCCCACTTTCTTGGCACTTTCTTTATTCCTGAGGCATTGTCATATCTTAATGAGGACCCTGGGAATAAAGTGTGAGAACTATGGGCTGATCAGCTTTAAACTGAAACTTCTGGTGCTTACTCCTTAAAAACCCTCTGAGGTAGGTCATTAACCAAACTTTCTTTTCTCCTTAGCCTATATCTTTCTTTATAACACCTTTTGGACCAGTTAATTCCACCTCTTAGGTAAGTAGTTCCAAAGTGCCTTTAATTTCAGTTCCCAAATAATAGTCTTGAGATCAACCTGATTGAATTCTGGCTTTCTCCTGTAGATGAGACCCCTGTGAGGGCAAAGTCATGCCTCTGTTACTCACTGTTCCATCTATAGCTGCTGGCATGGTGTCCCCAAATTGTAGGAATCCAATCAGTATCAGTTTAATTAGCTGAATATACTCCAAGGCCTGACAGGACATCTTGCAACATTCCAGAGATGCAATTTGCATTCTGGAAGAGGAGGAATGACTAGTCCAATGATTCTTGAACCATGTTCTCATGCCTAGTTGAAGTATATTCAGATACACTTTGCTTCCCAGAACACACATCTGTCTCTTTTATTGAATCGTTAGTTCTCAACTGGGAGCAGTTTGGACCCCCAGAGACTATTTGGCAATGCCTGGAGACAAATTTGATTTCAATTTGGGTAGTGCAACTGATATCCGGTGAGTAGAAGCCAGAAATGCTGGTAAACATCCTATGACATGGGACAGCCTTCCTCCCAATGCCTTTGATAGTTTTCCAGCCCAAAATGTTAGGAGTGTCAAGCCTGATAAACTGCATTAGATTTTAAGTTTTTTATTCATGCCAAGTAAAATTGGAACCTTAGTCACCCTGGCACATTTATTGGGAAAGTACTATTTATCAAGTATCTACTAAATGCCAGAAAATGGGAATTAAGAGGGAAACAAAACAGATGAAACCCTTACCTTTTATAGGTTAAAATAAAAAGATAATTCCAAGTTAAAAAAAGATAGTGCTATAATCAACATCAAACAGAGGAATATAATTAGTTTTGAAAAGTTAAATAGCAAATTAAAACCACAATGAGATACCTCCACAGACTTGTCATAATGGTTGATGTCTTAACAAATAATAATAACAAAAAATGTTGGCAAAGAGGCTGGGAAAGTGGATCCCTTATAAACCTGTACCTTAGAAACAAAACAAATGCTCCTTGGTTATGATTAAACAATCTGCAACACACCTGTACCGGGGAAGCTGAGGAGCCAAAAGAAACACACTAGTGGTATATGCTACGGTTTGGACTTGCCTCAAGAGAATTATAATGAGTGGGGGCGGGCAATCTCCTCAAGATTATGTGATTCTTCTTAGATAGCCTTCTTTGAATGACACAAATATAGGGTTGGAGAATAGATTTGTTTGGTCAAGCGGTGGGGAGGAACTTGGGAAGGAGAGGTGTGGCCATGGCTATAAAATGTTAAGAAAAATGTTCTGAATCCTGAGAATGAGGTGGCGATTACGTGCGGCTACGCATGCGTGCCATTGCACAGAGCTCAATAAGACATGCGCACGAGAGTGCAGGTCTACACGGCCTGTCCTGAACAAGGTCCTGGGATGGTGTCAACCGCAGCATCTCCACTGCAAGGTTGTCCTATAATTATGCAAGATGTTACCGATGCAAACTAGGTGACGTGTATACAGGATCTCTCTGTAATACTTCTTACAAATGCATGGGAACTGCAATTTCCTTGACAGATAAAATTTTAAAAAGATAAATAAAATTTTAAATTTGCTAATCGTCATCTTGCTCTCTACTTCTATAAGCTTGACTTTTAGATTCTACACCCAATAATAATGTATCGTATATTTCAAATTACTAACAGAGTGTCAAATGTCTCACAGAGCAAGTAAATGAGATGATGCATATGTTAATTAGCTTAATTTAATTGTTCCACATTTTAAACATATATCAAACATCACATTTTATTCCATAAATGTATATAATTAAAATTATGATATTTCAATTTAAATGATATTAGTAAAAACATAATAAATTTGAATTTTATTTATTTATTTATTTATTTTTTGAGACAGAGCCTCAAGCTGTCACCCTGGGTAGAGTGCTGTAGCATCACAGCTCAGGGCAACCTCCAATTCCTGGGCCAAAGCGAGTCTCCTGCCTCTGCCTCCCAAGTAGCTGGTACCACAGGCGCCCACCACAAAGCCCGGCCATTTTTTGTTTGCAGCAGTCATTGTTGTTTGGCGGGCTCGGGCTGGATTCGAACCCGCCAGCTCAGGTGTATGTGGCTGGCGCCTTAGCCTGCAGAGCCACAGGTGCCGAGCCATAAATTTGAATTTTAAAATAAAGATACAATTTTTAAAAATAACAAAGTAATATTAAAATGAGAATGAGTAGAAATCTGTCATATCCTCAATATTTGTTGAATGAATAAGTGTATCGTAAGCAAAAAACAAAGGTGGTGGAAGACATCCACCTCACCAGCATGAATGCAAAGTGTTAAATAAACCGTAAGAAGGAGACACTCTTTGCAAATATCACCATTTCAGTAACACCATCTGGGACCCAATTTTACTTTGCATTCTCCAATTCTGCAATTCTGATTCATTACATACTTTGCACTATTTCTTTCCGTGTCATTTAACTTGTAGCATATTAAGCTAGATATTGTTATGTTTGATGTCTCTATTCCTCTACTATAATGAAGTACCTTGAAGGCAAGGATTTATACCTGTTTGGCTCACTAAAGTATCCCCAGCACTTAGGATACTGCCTAGGACATAGAAGGTGGTCATTAAACACCTTCTGAATGAATGAATGAGAGAGTGAGCATCAAACACCACTCTGAGTGAGTCTCAGAGGAGTGAGTGCTGAGTGTGATCACACAGACTGAGCTCTGGTGCAGGGAGGAGATGTCCCTGCCTTAGGTGGACAGGGCAGGGAACACGTGACAGGTGGGCTGAGGCTGAGCTTTGAGGAATGGGCACAATAGGAAGCCATTACAGCCTCCTGCATGGAGCTTCCCCATCACCTCTTCTCTCTCCTCCCAATAGGCTTATCATCCCCCAAGTCCCCACCACTTCCCAGAGAGGAACAGAGCAAATTCCTGTTCCTGGGTCCCTTCAATGGATCAGGACTCTTTTGTCCATCTCCGCCTCACATAGGACTTTTTCATCATGATCTACTATCTGGCTCTCAGTACCCGGCATGAATAAATCATCTCCTTCTGCAATGTCATAAAATCCAGGCACTACCTCCTCATTTCTGTTTTGTCAATGGCAGCTCTGCTTCCTCTGCACTTGCTGTGAAAACACTATTTCAAGCTGACAGGAAAGGCGATCCTTGGCAATCAGAGGTCAAGAGCTATGCTGCCAATGAGGTGCACACTGGTTGTGTGCAGAGGTTGCACACTCAGAATGCAACCAGTCTGAGTTGAGAGGTGCTGTACATGTGAAACACACACAAAATACTGATGACTTAGTGTCAACGTAAGAACATAACAATTTAAAAAATGATTGTGTATTGAAATGGTAGTATTTTGGCTATCTTGGATTGAATGAAATGTTTACTACAAATGTTCACTATAACCCTTCCTTGCTTGGGAGACGAGAATCAAATGAGCTGACATCTGTGATCACACTAGTATCCCCTTTGGAAGAGTTTTTATGCACAGCGCAAGAAAAGGGACCCCAGAAGACATTGCATTAATGAGAGAGAGAGAGTTGAAGGTACAGAAAGAACCTCAGGTCTATTGATCAAAGAGCAGAGTATTAAATCAGAGCATGCCACGCTGAGAAAGAATTCTGGAGACCAGCAGAGGGTCCCTCTTGTGAATGTCACAGAGTCCTGATGAGCCCACACATGAAGAAACTAGGAGAGAAAGGATCACTTGAATGATTGTAGGGAACAGACCTTGAACCATGAAGAGTGACTTTGCCCATGAATCAGAGACAAAAGTCCATTGTACTAGTTTTCAATTGCTCTCTACCAAGTTCTAGAAACATAGTTGGTTAAAGCAATCCACATTCATTATCCCTAGAAATTTGTGCATCAAGGTTCCTCTGCTTGGGGTCTCCTAAGGCTGAGATAAAGATATTGGCTGGGCCGTGTTTCATCTGAAAGCTCAACTAGCGAAGAATCTCCTTCCAAGCTCCCTCAAGGTATTGCCAGAATTTATTGCCTTATGATTATAGAATTAGTGGCAGCTTGCTTCTTCCAAGTCAGAAACAGAAGGAAAGTGCCTCTAGTGATTAACACCCTGTTTTAAAAGGTCTAGGCCAACTGGGATAAACTTTTGGTTTAACTGAACACCAACTTATTAAGAGCTTTAATTACATCTGAAAAAACTCTCACCTTTGTTATTTAACATAAAATTCTTATGTGACCTCTCATCACTTTTGCCATATTTTAGTGGAAGCAAGCCACACACATATTGAACCCACACTTGAGGGGAGAGGTTTATACAGAAGGATGAATTATTGGGGGTCACACAACGGTGTTTCTGCCACAGTCATATGGAATATTCAAAAAATTGTGACCTCGGCCAGGTGTGGTGACTCACGCCTTTAATCCTAGCACTCTGGGAGGCCGAGTCAGCTGGATTGCTTGAGCTAAGAAGTTTGAGAGCAGCCTGAGGTAGAGTGAAACCCTGTCCCTAAAAATAGCCAGGCATTGTGGTAGGCGCCAATAGTCCCAGCTATTTGAGAGGCTGAGGCAAGAGAATCACTTGAGCCCAAAAGTTTGAGTTGCTGTGAGCTTTGATACCATGGCACTCTACTGAAGGTGACAAAGTGAAACTGTCTCAAAAAAAACAAAAAAAGTAATCTCACTAGTGGGAAAAATAAAATCCTTCCTCAAATGTGGTGCTGGTTCCACTTGAGAATTCATTAAAAAAAATACCAAAAGGGAAACATTTCCATCTAACATAAATGTGTCCGAAAACAAAGCTCAAATTATTTATTAGAATACAAAAGCATCAGCATTCTTCTAGGTAGAATCCACAATATCTGAGAAAGGTCTCCAGGAATTCAAAGGAGGAGGAACATATGACCCCTAAAAAGTAGAAATAAATCAATGTAAACAATAAAGAACATGTAAGAGGATTTGACACTGAACATTTATAATTGAATTATGCCGGTTCAAAATCCTGAACGTTAAATTGTAGAACACAGGTGAAGACGGAAGAGATTATTTAAAGAATTATAAACTGAACTTGCAGGGATACAAACTACACATGTGAGATAAAAAGCACACTAATAGTAGATTAGACATTTCAGAAATAACGTTTGGTGAACTTCAACACAGGCAGCGGACACTCTCTCTCAAACGAAACACACAGAGAAAACGCAGTCTCATGGAGAGTTCTAAGGGACAAATTCAAGCAGAATTTGTAATATGTAACCAGAGCCTGTGTGCAATCAGATTCTCCACGGACATGGCTCAGAGGTGGAAAAAGTATGGCAAGAAATAGTAGCCAACATTCTTCTACAAACTTGTGGCTCACCATAAACTCCCATCATTCAAAAATGCAATCGAATCTCAATCCCGGAGGGCTGGTGGTAGAGCCTGACACGTGGATTCAAAACTTCAGGCAGAAGGACAACGGCTGAAAAAGAACAACTTAGAGAACTAAGTCCACCAGGTTGTGAGAACTGACGTGGAGCTGCAGTAACAGAGCTGCTGTGGCGTTGCCTCTAGGGGAATAGACCATTCCAACAGAGATCTCAGAAGTAGATGCTCAGTGGAATTTCAGCAAAAGCTCAGAGCTCTTAGAGAAATGATCTTTTCAAGAAACAGTGTCAGATATCCATCCAAAAAAATCCTAAGACAATCTAATAGAAAAGTGCTCCAAAACACGAACCTGCAATTCATTGCACAGGAAATTCACAAGTTCATCCAGCATATGGAAAGACACTCAAATTTATTAGTAATCAGGGAAATATAAGTTAAACAAGTTAGCATTCCAAATGCTGGCAAACAATTCAGAAATCTTACCATGACAGACGTTTTGAAACAGATGTAGCAATACAGAAACTCGCATACATTGATGATGGGAATGTGAATAAACATTTTATCTAGAGAACAATTTAGCAATATCTTGCAAGGCTGAAGCTGTATTACTGTACAAACAAGCACTTTTCCTTGTGTGTGTGAGAAAGGGAGAGAGAAGGAGAGACATTCACCCACGATCTGCCATCTGCGAGCCGGAGGCCCAGGAAGGCTAGTGGTATCATTCTGATCCAAATCTGAAAAACTGAGGAGGAAAAAGAACCGGGAGATCCAATAGTGTAAGTTGTAGTTTGAGTTCAAAGCCTAAGAACTGGGAGACCAGATGTCTGAAGGCAAGGGGAGATGGATATCTCAGCCCATGCAGAGAACAAATTTATTCTTTCTTTGGACAAATTCAGGGCTTCAAGTGGTTGGGTGATGCCCACTTGCATCTGTGAGAGTAAATCTTCTTACTCGTTCCAACAATTCAAATGCTAAACTTTTAAAGAAACACTTTCACAGATACACCCAGAAATAATATTTTACCAACTGTCTGGGCATCCTCTAGCTCACAAGTTGATTTTAAGTTGATACATAAAATCAGCCATCACTCTCGGTGAACAAAGAGAGAGTAGGAAGTCAAGAAAAGAGATATACTCTGTCTGTGCTGGCTGACCAAGGCTAGTCCTCGTGATGTACATTTGCTCATGTAAGATACCATAAGGACCCAGTGCGCCAGCCTAAGAGAAAGCATTTCAAAAACATAGAACATCACTGCTGTCCAATATGGTAACCCCAAGTACTTGTGCCTACTAAAATTTATATTCATTAGAATTAAGTGAACTTCTAAATTCTGTTCTTCAATCATCCACATTTCAAATGTTCAATAGCCATGTATGATTAGTTCCTCCTGTAACAGTTCCTCTGACTGTGCTAGAATAGAACATTTCATCGGTGCAGAAAGTACTAGTGACTAAACCTGGTCAGAGAATAGAGACCACACTGCTAATAATGGCTACGTCTGGGAGGAGGACAGGTGCTGAGAACTTCTAAATTGTTAACTTTGTAAGCTGTTTGTCTGGGTTGCCATGGAACAGGAGTTATGCATAACTTTTAAAATAAAATACATGGAGTGATTACCATTCAAAAAAAAAAAAGAAAAGAGATATAATTTTATCTGTCATATTTTATCTGTAGTAAATTTCAAATTTTATCTGTAACATTTTCTTCTAAAAGTTCAAAGGACAAGTTGAAATATTATATGAAGCTAATTTATAGCTTTCATATGAAGGCTAAAACCCAATTATAGCATAGAAATACAGGGAAAGGGGAAAGGGAGGGGAGGGGAGGGGGGAGTATGGGTGGAGGGAGGGCAATTGGTGGGATCACACCTACGGTGCATCTTAGCAGGGTACTGG
>CAUYON010031325.1:0-17108 GCA_963573935.1 Arctocebus calabarensis
TTTTATTTTTTTTGAGACAGCCTCAAGCTGTCCCCCTGGGTAGAGAGCCATGGCATCACAGCTCACAGCAACCTCCAATTCCTGGGCTCAAGCGAGTCTCTTGCCTCTGCCTCCCAAGTAGCTGGGACTACAGGCATCCGCTATAACACCCGGCCATTTTTTGGTTGCAGCCGTCATTGTTATTTGGCAGGGCCGGGCTGGATTCAAACCTGCCAGCTCAGGTGTACGTAGCTGGCGCCTTAGCCCGTTGAGCCACAGGCGCCGAGCCTGAGGCCCTTATTTTTTTAATCACTCTAAGAATCTATGTCTTTTAATTGATCTATTTCAATCATTCACATTTAAAGTGATTATTACTGAAGATAGATTAGTGTCTACTATGTGCATGCCTCTTTTCTATTGATTATATTTGTTCTTTGGTTCTCCTCCCACATTTTCTGCCTTCTTTGGTTTTAATTGCGCATTTATCAATATAATGTCACTTTACTACTTTTCTAAGAATATCATTATATTTCTTTAAAAAATTATTTTAGGGCGGTACCTATGGCTCAGTCAGTAAGGTGCTGGCCCATATATCAAGGAGAGAATCACCTAAGGAGGAGTTGGAGGTTGCTGGAGTTGGAGGTTGCTGTGAGCTGTGACTCCACGGCACTCTACTAGGGGTGATAAAGTGAGACTCTGTCTCTACAAAAAAAAAAAAAATTATTTTAGTAGTTGCCTTAGAGTGTTTAATCACATTTTATTTATATAGTAATTTTTTATTAATATATTTTATTTTGACATTTTAGATTGATAGAAAAAATTGAGCAGATAATACAGAGAAAATACACAATTTTAAGTAATATAATTCCACCTCCAAATAACACTGTCCTTTTAACTGCATATTCCCAATTCACCCCTCCCTTCCTTATGACATTGCTGTCATTCACTTCACTTATCCATATGCTATAATCACACAATACCTTGAGTTTCTGACCTATATAATTTTCCTTCTCCTTGAAGAACTTCTTCTTCTTCTTTTTTTTTTTTTTTGTAGAGACAGAGTCTCACTTTATCGCCCTTGATAGAGTGCCGTGGCATCACACAGCTCAACTTCTTTTAACATTTTTTTGTAGGGCAGGTCTTCTGGTGATGAATTCTTCCTTCTGTTTTTGTTTTTCTAGGAAAAGCTTCCTTTCTATTTCCCTCCTGAAGAATAATTTTTTTTTTTTTTTTGAGCCAGAGCCTCAAGCTGTCACCCTGGATAGAGGGCTGTGGCATCACAGCTCACAGCAACCTCCAATTCCTGGGCTCAAGCAAGTTTCCTGCCTCTGCCTCCCAAGTAGCTGGGACCACAGGTGCCTGCCACAATGCCCGGCCATCCTTTGGTTGCAGCCATCATTGTTGTTTGGCAGGCCCGGGCCCAGGCTGGATTCAAACCCACCAGCCCAGGTGTACGTGGCTGGTGCCCTAGCCCGCTGAGCCATAGGTGCCGAGCCCCTGAAGAATAATTTGACTCCATATAGACTTCTTGGAGTCTCTTCCACCACTTTAAATATTTCACTCCACTCTCTTCTTGCTTGTGCCATTTCTTTTTTGTTTTGTTTTTTAGATAGAGTCTCATGTGGTTGCCCTGGGTAGTGCCATGGCCTCAGCCTACCTCACATCAACCTTAAACTCCTGGGCTCAAGTGATCCTTCTGGTTCAATCCCGAGTACCTGGACTACAGATGCCCACCACAATGCCTGGTAATTTTTTCTATTTTTAGTAGAGATAGGATCTCACTCTTGCTCAGGATCGTCCTGAACTCCTATGCTCAAGCGATCTTCCTGTGTTGAACTCCTAGAGTGCTAGGATTATAGGCGTGAACCACCTTACCTGGCCAGAGCCACTGTATCCAGCCAGTTGGCACCATTTCTAATAAGAAGTTTGCTGTAATTCTTCTTGCTCCTCTGTAGGCAAACCACCGCCCACCTGCATTTCTTTTAAGAATTCTCTTCATCTTCAGTTATCTGCAGTTGGAATATGATGTGCTTAGGGGTAGAGTTTTTGGTATTTATTCTGCTTTATGTTCTCTTAAATTCCTGGATTTGAAGTTTGGTACCTGTCATTCATTTTAGAAAATTCTCAGCCATTACTTCAAATATTTCTTCTGCTCCTTTCTTTCTTCTTCTTCCTGTTTTCCAATTACATATATATATATTTTTATTGAGACAGAGTCTCAAACTCTCCCCCTGGGTTGAGTGTGATGGCATCACAGCTCACAGCAACCTCTAACTCCTGGGCTCAAGCGACTCTCCTGCTTCCACCTCCCAAGTAGCTGGGACTACAGGTGCCTGCCACAATGCCTGGCTATTTTTTGGTTGCAGCTGTCATTATTGTTTGGCAGGCCCAGGCTGGATTCAAACCCGCCAACTCAGGTGTATGTGGCTGTCACCTTAGCCACGTAAGCCATATTTACATTTTTTGAAATTGTCCCATAGTTCTTGGATGTTTCTGTTGTTTGGGGCTTTTTTAATTTCTTTTTTCTCTTTGTACATTACTTTAAGAAGTTCCTGACATTCTTTTTTTTTTGGCAGTTTTTGGCTGGAGCCACGTTTGAACCCGCCACCTCCAGGATATGCGGCCAGCGCCCTGCTCCTTGATAGTTTAAGAAGTTCCTATTGACCTAACTTCAAGTGCACTGATTTCTTCCTCAGCTTTGTCCAGTTTCCTGATGAACTCATCAAAGGCATTTTTATTTCTCTTACAGTGCTTTTGATTTCTAATATAGCTTTCAAATTTATTCCTTAAAGTTTACCTCTCTCTGTTCATATTAAACATCTGTTCTTGCTTGTTGTCAACTATTCCCATTAGAACCTTTAACATATTAATCATAGTTATTTTAAATTCCCTGTATGATAATTTCAGCATCTATGCCACAGCCAAGTCTGATTCTTAAAATTCTTCAGACTGTAACTTTTCTTGTCTTTTATCATGCCTCATGACTTTTTCTGGAAGTCAGCCATGATGTACTGGATAATCTTGAGGTAATCTTGCTAGCCATCAGGGTAGGGCCCAGGTTATATGCCATGCCCACCTCACTACACCCATCCCAGCCCTTTTTCCATGTGTTAGTGACACCTTGTTCTGACTCCAGCTGGGAAGAAGGGACCACTGCAGATGTCCTTCCCTGGCCAGCTCTTTCTTTGCTGACCTGTCTGTGCATGGGGCCCTGTAGGCTGCATTCCCTAGGTTCCTGACTCAGCAGCTCCCTGATAGGTTCAGCCAGTGAAAGGCACAGGTGGAAGCTGGAGGTGGGAGGAAGGGAGAACCATGTATTTCTCCCTCTCTGTCTCAGGCAGAATCTCTGACAGTGGCTGTCTCCAGCTCCAGTCAGGTCACCATGGTATCTTGGCTGCAAAAACATCTGCTGTCCCTCCATCAAGGACTTGAGGGCACTTCCTACTGTCACTGATCTTGAGGTTGCCTCTTAGCCTCTTTCTCATCAGTTATCTCTGTTAAATTCCCTCTATTTTAAAAACTTAGACATGTCTGCTCTTGTGTAGAGACCCTGACTCATATTGCTTCTGTGCAGGCTACAGCCACAGCCCAGTGAGAGCTCATAGCCCTGCAAAATCGAATTCACCCCCAGTCCTGTCAGGAGCACTGGTATAAAGACACAGACCGGTTTCCAGGGCAGCCCAAAGTACCTACAGAGAATGTGTGATAAATGGGGCCAGGAAGACAGAGTCAGAGTTTGCCAGAGAAAATGGGGAGGGCTTTCTAGAGAGGAGCAGTTGCTCTGACATGCTTCAGAAAGTGCAGGGGTGTTCTTGGTGCTGTGCGAGTCAGGGGCGGGTGGAGCAGTGTGTATGTGTGTGGTAGTGGTGGGGAGGGGGTCTGAAGGTGGGTCAGGGGCTGCAGGATGGAGAGCTGGACACCCCCAGCAGGTAACCCCATTGGGCTTCCTATGTAGAAGTGAGAAGGGAAATCTGCTTGCCCAGGAAGGGAGACTAGGAAAAAGTCAGGGGTGGTGGCCACGGGTGGATTGTGGGGGTTCCCTCCCCACCCCTAGGCCTAGATTTCACTTCTTGAGTCCCTGGCTAACACCACCTGCCCTTTACCTCCACCCCCGTTTTTAAGTAGCTACATGGGAATTCTGGCCCTGGCTACACCGTGTCCCCTCCCCAGCCCAGTGGGTGGTGGAAATGGAACCCAGGAGTCCAGGGTTCCTGTGCCTCCCTGGCTAAACAGCGCCCGGGACACTGGAAACACATTGGGCGCTCAGGGCTTCTACGAGGCCAAGTCTGAAAAGGCTCCGGTCCAGGAGGAAGCAGCCAGCGGAGGCTGTGGGGAGCTCTGCGGTGTTCCCGCGGCGCCCCTCTTCCTTCAGTCCCGCCGGATATCCCAGCCAGAGAAGACCTTCTAGAAGGGGAGGGCCCCAAACTTCGGGCCCGGCGGGGAGAGACCGCCCCTTCCCCGCGAGCGCCCCGGGTGGGGGCCGACACAGTGGCAGACCGGTGCTCGGGGCACGCCGGCGGCTCCCCGGAGCCACGCCGGCCGGGGGCGTCCACCCTCCGCCGCCTCCTCCGCGGTCCGGGCCGGGGTGAGGCGGGGCGGCGGCGGCGGCATGGCAGGGCCACGGGCCGGGCCCGGAGTCGCGGCGCTGCTGGCCCTGCGAGCGCTGTTGGCGCTGCGGGCGCTCCGGGCCGCCGCGCACCCGCAGTGTCTGGACTTCAGGCCGCCCTTCCGGCCGCCACAGCCACTGCGTTTCTGCACGCAGTACTCGGCCTTCGGCTGCTGCGATCCCGAGCAGGACGCGACGCTGGCCCGCCGCTTCGGCGCCCTGGCTGCCCGCGTGGACGCCGCTTTGTGGGCTAAATGCGCCGGCTACGCGCTAGACCTGCTGTGCCAGGTGAGCCGGCGGGCCGGCGGGCGGGCGTGGCCGGGCAGGTGGCTGGCCATCTCCGGGGGGCAATGGGGCGGAGATCGACTCCACTGGGGCGGGGATCAGGAGTGGGCAGCAGACTCTGGAACTTCAGGCTCCAAATGGGTAGACAGGGCATCCCGGGACGGCTGTTAGCTTTGTCATTAATTAGCTTTGCAACTTGGGCCATGCAGGGGCCTGTTTCCCCTCCTGAGGCAGTAAAGACAGACAGATGTCATCACTTCCTCAGGGATTTGGGGCTGCTTTACCCTGGGATCCCCGGAGTCGAGCTCCCGGTACCCTACCCGGAGAAGCCCCGCCCTTGTCTTGGTACCAGAGTGGGAAGACTTTTGTTCCTCTGGGTGCTGCTCTGCGCTGCCCCCTAGAGGTAGGGTCAGTGGGGCCCTTCCGTGGGCGTGGGTTTGCAGAAGAGTGTAGGGGGACACTTCTCCACAGGAGAGGCCCTCCAATTCCCTAATGGCCTAGGAACTTCTAGCCCCCACTTTTGTTGGTGCTGAGCCCTCTCCCTGAGGTGGTGCTGTCACCTGGCAGAGGCTCTCTCCAGCTCACCTGAACACATCCCTGTCACCCACACCTCTACCTGCCCCCAAGCACCTCCATGTGGAAGGGTGGAGCCCCGTTTCTGCTCACACCCTTCTGTGCTGGGATGTTTTCCTCCTGTGGGGACGGATGCCTGAGTGCCTGACTAGAATTGGTAGGCAGATGTTGCCTGGCTGAATGCAGAAATGAAGGCAAGATCCTAAGTCCCAAGGCTGCCCTGGCCCAGAATCTGGGCAGAGAGATTGGGAGTGGAGGGGCCCTAAAGGCCAGGCCAGTGTCCCAGCCTCAGCCACAGGGGGCAGGCGGTGTGGGGAGGGGCTGGAGAGTGACTTGGAGTCAGACATGCTGGGGTTTGACCCTGGCCGTGTCATTTCCCCTGCTGCATGACCTGAGCAGGCTACTGCTGCACTTCAGTTACAGTATCTTTAAAATGGGGACAAACTTAACCCATTAATCTGCATTAATGACACACATTAGGGGCTCAGCAAATGCTTGCAGGTAGACTCATGGCTACTCGGCCCTGGGAGGGGCCTGAGTGAGGCCCACAGGCTCATTCAAGGAAAACTCAGAGACAGACAGGGACTTTCCCAGAGGTCACACAGTGTTGGCTGAGAAGGGGACTTGGACTACACTCATTGCTGATATGAATGGAGTATCCAGGTGGGAAGACAGAGGCACTAGGAGGATGAGGAGAGGAGCCCTGGGCAGCTCCAAAACACTCCAAAGGGTGTGCTGTGTTCCTTTTGGTGGACTCTGGTGAGCTTCCACACTGCACCTCAAGGGAGCTGGACGGGTCTGACTGAGTGTCCACCCCCCTCACCAGTCTGGGTGCTCCTCAGGACCAGGTCCTTTGTTCTCCCCACCCTCAGTCACATAGCAGAGTTCATGCATCTATGCCACCTTAGTTTCTTGAGCACGTACTATGTGCCAGGCTTGACAGGGCAATGAAGTGGGCGAGTCTGAGGAGGAGGAAGGGAAGGGTCCCTCCTGATGCTGTCCCCTGGCAAGAGGCACCTTTTTTTTTCTGGAAACCTTCCTGGGACAGCCTGGCCTTGAGCAACCAGCAGTGGAGTGGCCATAGGCACCTCAGCCCAGGCATCTGTGGGAGTGACCTCATGTCTGGAATAAATTTGAAAGGGGTGGCCATAGCTGGGCCACCATTCCCCCAACAGGGCCTCATGGAGTGCACTGGTGGGAGGACTATGCTGTCTGCCAGCCAAGGCCAAGTCTGGGCCCGAGGCCTCCCAACTTCTACTGGGGAAGTGGCCAAGCATCTTATTTATAGGTTTCAGTCAATGATGGCATTCAGGACTTCACATCTGCTTGGGGGTGGGCAGGAGTCTCTTTCCTGGGGCTTTGCCCTTGTCATTTGGTACATGTCCGTGTCTACTGGAAGAAAAAGGTGCCCCAGTGTGGCTTGTGTAAGCCATAACTAATTGCTCCTGTGCCTGGGTGATCTCTTTAACAACCTGAAGCCATCAGAGCATGGTTTCTGAGGACAGCCTGAGCAAAAGTTGCCCTGTGAGCTCATTATTCAGTAGACACTTCTCTAGAGTCTGTTAGGAGTTAGGACTGTGCTGGGGATGGGCCCAGAGGCAGTTGGCAAGTCATAGTCTTAGCCTCCCTTTGTTTAGTATAGGAGACAGACACACCCAGAATGTGCAAGAGATTCCCCAAGGGCTACTAAACACCATGGGGCATAGGGAAATGGATATATCATTAGTCGGGGAAGGGTTCCTGGAGGGAAGAACATTGAGTTGCCTCTTGATAGCTCATACCCTTTGAACACTTAACAACAAATACACGCATCATCTCAATTCATTCCTCACAGTAACTCTGAGATTGGGATTCCTTTCCTTTTCAATAGATGAGGATATAGGCACAGAGAGGCTAAGGAGCCTGCCCAAGGTCACACAGGTCATGCTCTGTCTCCAAAGCCCTTCTCCTAACCACTTTGCTATACTGTCTCTCTTTGAAGCCCCATTGTGTGCTGGACCCTGGACTCCCTGCCCTGGAGGGTCCTGCAGTCTGTGAGTGGACAGACATGGAAAGAGATAAGTCCTAGCCAAGCAGACCAGCAGAACCACCTCTGGTGATGGCAAGGGAACAGCAGAAGTAGAGAGCCCCCCTGCAAAGAGACAGAAGTACACGCTAGGGAATGTTGTGTCTGAGATACGCAGAGTGCCATGGGAATATCCACGAGGGCCAGGAGGGGCAGTCAGGACCCTGGGAAGATGGAGGATAAGAGAAGACCTTGGAGACTGGCCTTCAGTCATGAACAGTTTGTCAGATGAGGAGGAGGGTGAGAAGAGAATGTTTAGTGGAAAAACACATCATATTCAAAGGCTTGGTCTGTCTAAAGAATGGGTGGTAGACATAAGCAACGGGCTCAGGACCATGAGTCATGCACTCCAGTGACTGCAGCTGGGGCGGTATAGTGGGCTGGCTGTCTGCCCTGGCCCTGAGTGGCCCAGGCAGTTCCTGCCCCTCTGTCACTGAACACCATGAGGCCTGGTTGCTGCTTAACCTCCTTGGCAGCAGCTGTTCACTCTACCCTCTGGTCATTTCCTACTTTGGCACTAGGCTGTTCCAGGCAACGTGTTTGTATCGTTTATAAGTAAGGGCACATAGGCCACATTGTAAGTGTCTGCATTGATCTGATGCTGGGTGTTGACATCTCCAGTCTGGCTCCTCTGTGGTTCTGGGCTGGGCTTTTGTGAGTAGGACTCTCAGAGTAACTTCCAAAAGTCTGCCTGCTCCCCATCATGTCTCTGGAGCTGAGGATGATGCCTGGTGCACAGTCTGTGCCCAGTACACACTCGCTGGATGAAATGTTGCTGACTAATCTGGAAAGGGCACAAGTCTGGGCATCATGAGAACTGGATTTGAGCCCTGGTTTCCTACTTCTTGGCATGTGACCCCCTTGAAGCCTCAGTTCCTTCTCATCTAAAAAACAGGAGTCACAATGACCCTACCTTGGAAAGATGAAATGAGTTATGTGTGTAACAGCCCCTCCCTGGCCCACATGAAGCTGTAAGGGAACCGCAGTAAAGACAGCAGTATGCTCAGGTCTGCATCCTGGCCCTTTGGCCCACTCATCGGGGTCTGGGACAGAGATCCCAGTCACATATCACCAAGTGGCCCTTGGCTGTTGGCTGAGATTCAGCCTCACAGCAGCCAAGGGACCAGGATAGGCTATGATGTGACTAAAGCTACAGTCTTGTAACAGGAGTAAATGGTTCTGGCCTAGAGCTTGAGAAAGTGGCCTAGAGGGTAGCCTGCCACACCCTCTTTTCATCCCCATCCCTCCTAGGACTCTTTTTAGAATGTAGCTCAAACTTCCTGGACTTCATGGTCCTCCCAGGAAGGGGAGGAACCGTGGCTGTCAGCCCCTTTCTTACCCAGGCCTCTGGGGGCCCAGCGCTGAGTCAGACCAGGCCTTAGCTGATGAGCTCATGGGCAGGGCAGGCACGTGAATGAGGCAGATAAGTCCCACACCACAGACCAGGGGCGCTAACAGAGTGAGGTCCTTTTACAGCCTGGGAGCTAGGGCTCTGCTTTGGCCAGGGGTGGGGTACAGGAAGGCATAGGCTCTGCTTTGGTGTTTAGGGTAGGTGGTTAGGAGTCAGCCAGTGGACTTGGGCAGAGTGAGCTCAAATCACAGCCTGTGGACTCGTGGTACATGACCTAGAAGGAAGGCTGGTGCCTTCCTTCTCACAGTCTCTGTTTCCACATCTGTACAATGGGAATAAGAATATCTCTGCCTCCTGTGGTTGCCTGTAGGAGGCAACTCTGTCTCTACAAAAAAAAGAAAAAAGAAAAAACGGAAGGTGGTGAGGGTGGTGGGTTCAAACCCGGCCCCAGCTGAACTGCATCAAAAAATAGCTGGGCGTTGTGGCAGGCGCCTGTAGTCCCAGCTACTCAGGAGGCTGAGGCAAGAGAATCACCTAAGTCCAAGAGCTGGAGGTTGCTGTGAGCTGTGACTCCACGGCACTCTACCAAGGGCGATAAAGTGAGAATCTGTCTCTACAAAAAAAAAAAAAAGAAAGAAAGAAATGGAAGGTGGGCAGGAGCAGAGATGGTGGTAGAGCCATGGGCAGAGCCAGATCAGAGTGTGCCTGTTTTTGGTGTTTAAACAGTGTGGTAGGCCAGGTAGGCCAAAGGTAATGTGGTGGGGGGAACTTATGGAATGGTTAGGGAAAATCTGAGAAGGTGTGCTTTGAATAGCAACCCAAATAAGGTGACTGAGTGAATCATGCAGATGCAGGGACAGAGACATGATAATGAAAGAGCATATAAAGGTGTCTCAGACCCGTCCCAGCATATAGTAGGTGCTCCATAGTAGCCGCTGATGCTGTCATTGTTATCCGTCATAGTTGTATTGTTGTCTGTTCTAGCAGCAACAGTAAGGTAAGAGAACGGAGGCTGAGGACATGTGAGGCTAGGGTTGAAACTGATTGGGGTAATATACAGATGCATTGTCCCCATTCTACAAAGCAGCAGATTGAGTTTCTGAGAGGTGAGGTGACTGGCCCAAGGTCACCCAACTGGGAAGCATCTCCACGGAGCATCTCTGACTTTTCCTGTCTCTGCAGGAATGCTCTCCATATGCTGCCCACCTCTATGACGCCGAGGACCCATCCACGCCCCTGAGGACGGTGCCTGGGCTCTGCCAGGACTACTGCCTGGACATGTGGCAGACTTGTCGGGGCCTGTTCCACCACCTCTCACCTGACCGTATGCTCTGGGCACTGGAAGGCAACCGTGCCAAGTTCTGCCACTACCTTTCCCTGGACGACAAGGACTACTGCTTCCCACACCTGCTGGTCAACGAGAACCTCAACTTGAACCTGGGCCGTGTGACAGCTGATGCCAAGGGCTGCCTGCAGCTGTGCCTGGAGGAAGTGGCCAACGGGCTGCGCAATCCTGTGGCCATGGTCCACGCCAGGGATGGCACCCACCGCTTCTTTGTAGCTGAACAGGTGGGGCTAGTGTGGGCCTATCTGCCTGACCGCTCAAGGCTTGAGAAGCCCTTCCTGAACATTAGCCGAGCAGTGCTCACCTCACCGTGGGAGGGTGATGAGCGGGGCTTCCTGGGCATTGCCTTCCACCCCCGCTTCCGGCACAACCGCAAGCTGTACGTCTACTACTCGGTGGGGGTCAGCTTCGAGGAGTGGATCCGCATCAGCGAGTTCAGGGTCTCTGAGGATGATGAGAACACCGTGGACCATGGCTCTGAGAGGTGGTTTCCCTGGGGGCCCAGGCCTGGGTGGGGGCAAGTGCCCATGTGCACTGGTGTGACTGTATTAGTTTGTATCCCATTGTTAAATATTTGGGCAAGGTGGCTCACACCTATAATCCTAGCACTCAGCCTAAGTGGGTGGATAACTTGAGCTCAGGGTTGAGACAAGCCTGAGTAAGAGCAAAACCCCATTTCTACTAAAATTAGAAAAACTAACCAGGCATTGTGGCAGGCGCCTATAGTCCCAGCTAATTGAGAGGCTGAGACAAGAAGGATTGCTTGAACCCAAGAGTTTGAAGTGATGCCATGACACTTTACCCAGAGCAACAGAGTCTTTGTCTCAAAAAAAAAAAAGAAATTTACTATTTAACATGCACAGTGGGGGCACTGAATTACCTGCTCTGGAGCTGGGGAAGGACAGTTTTGCAAAACAAATCTCACACAGGATCACGTTCAAACCCCTTATCTGGCCTGCAAGGGCCTGACATTTCTCCACCAACTCTTTTGTCACAGGCATTTGAAACTTTTTTTTTTTTTTTTGAGACAGAATCTTAAGCTGTCACCCTAGGTAGAGTTCCCTGGCATCATAGCTAATGGCAACCTACAACTCCAGGGCTCAAGCAATTCTCTTGCTGCCTCCCAAGTAGCCTGCCACAATGCCCGGCTATTTTTTGGTTGCAGCTGTTATTGTTGTTTGGTGGGCCCGGGCTGGATTTGAACCCACCAGCTCAGGTATTTGTGGCTGGCGCCTTAGCTGCTTGAGCCATAGGCGCTGAGCCTGTCACAGGCATTTTAGACGGTTGATTTCATTGGTTTCTCATAAAACTTGAGAAGGTTATTATTATTTTCCCATTTATAGATGAGGAAGTAGAGACTGAGATAGGGGAAGTGATGGGTTATGTCACAAAGCTAGGAAACATCAAACAGGAACCCTGTCTGTCTGTCTCAAAGTCCATTTCTCTGGCCCAGAGGTGCTAGAGCCCCACCTTGTACCATTTCCCACCTGAATCCTCTGCCTCAGATAACTTGCTTTTCTTCCTGTCTCCAGGCTTCTGTTCCTCTCAAGGCCTACAGAGCCAGCTCTCTGCATATTATTTTTGCCCCAGCTGTTTTCAAAATGGGTTTAACCTGGCTAGCACAAGGGGCACATGTATCATTCCAGGTCCAATAGGAAATAAACCCTGTTTTGAGTAATTCAATAGACAGAATTTGATACTAGGATTAGTTACTCAGGTGTTAGAAATGCTAGAAGAGTAACCTGCACCAGGAGGCAACTCTGAGCTTAACAATTGAAGGAAGCTACCTACACCCCTGGAGATGGAAGGACAGACTGAGAAGGTGGGAACACTGGGTTCCAGGAACTGGGGCCACCCAGTGGAAGCTGGCACCGTACTGGGGCTGGGCAGGAGGAATTGGAGCTGACCTCCTGAAGTAGAGAGGATGCAGGATGAGGGCCTGGACTGGGTGTGAGGACAGATTGGCAAATGACAGCACATTGTGTATTTGATAAAATCTAGACATTAAACATGTAAAAAGGAGGAGGAATCAAACATGCTGTCTCTAAGGCAGTGGTTCTCAACCTTCCTAATGCTGCAATGTATTTTCATTGTTAAAAAGGGATGGCAACCCACAGGTTGAAAACTGCTGCTCTAAGGATTGATGTGGATCTTGTGATGCAGCATTAATTTTGACTATGAGCTTCCTGGCAGCCAGAGCAAAAGGAGAAAGCATAATTCTCATACTCTTATATGAGCCTGTACAACCAGTTCTCCAAGAGAGATCAAGTTTATCCCATGGACATGACAGAGGGGAGACGAAGGGACAGAATAGATGTGTCTTCCACTGTGGCTTTTAAAAATTGATTCCTGATGAAGACTAAATGTGAAACACAAAATATACAGATGATCTCTGTTCAGAGTAGGTATTCAGCAGAGGTCTCTGGGGACCTCACAAGCACAAGCCTAGAACATGACTCACTCAGGGAGAGAGGTAGATATGGCTACGTCAGAGCAGCCAGGAATCAGGTCCTTTTTGCCTGAATCAGATGTCAGTCTCTCTTCCTAGAGCTAGGGTCCCAGCGGGAGATCGCTGATTGACAATCTGAGTTTTTCTCTCCACAAAGGACCCAGAATTTGGGGCTCTGTGTCACTTACCAAGTTATGTGCATTGTGGCCTCAGAATGCAAAGGCTTTCAGTCTTGAGTCTTGAATGAACAGAGTCCTAGTTCAAGTTACTTGAACTTTCTATGTCTCAGTTTTTTCCTAATTGTATCAGTAAGGATTTAATAAATCAGTGACCGATCCTAGAAAATGTAAGTATTTCAGCCAGATAGAATCTAATACAGAGAATTGATTACCAAGGCATTGAAGAGCTAGAGAAGGAAAAGAGGAGAGTTAAGTTAGCTCAACATTTGTCACTGTAAGGAGCTGCTGCTGTTGCCGGACCAAGGAGTCCATTCGTCCATTACCCAAGTCAATCAATGGAGAAGCAGATGAGAAATCAACAATTTCACTTTTATTTACAGAAAAGCCAGTGATTCTGAGAGCAGCAAAGGAAGCTCTGTCTTCCTCTTTCCCTTTGTTACTTTTTATTCTCATAGTAAAAGTAAACATCAGCAATGTTATTATTCAATGTAGTATATGTTAAATATATTCCTCCTCATAGGTTACAAAGTTACACATTATCTTCCTATCTCAAGTGGTTATATCTTTAGAGCATTTTAATTCTAGACTAAATTTTTTTTTTTCTTTTTGGAGACAGAGCTTCAAGCTGTCACCCTGGATAGAGTGCCGTGGCATCACAGTTCACAGCAACCTCCAATTCCTGGACTCAAGCGAGTCTCTTGCCTCTGCCTCCCAAGTAGCTGGGACCACAGGCGCCCGCCACAACGCCCGGCCATTTTTTGGTTGCAGCCGTCATTGTTGTTTGGCGGGCCCGGGCTGGATTTGAACCCGCCAGCTCAGGTGTACGTGGCTGACGCCTTAGCCGGCTGAGCCACAGGCGCCAAGCCGGAATAGGTGCTTTTGAGAAAAAAAAATATTGAGGATTTTGGTGGTTGCAGTTTGAAATAGATAGAGAGGGAAACACCTTGCTGACAAGGTAAAGGTGTCTTTAAATATGTGCTGGCGTAAGAAAACTTCTAAATACATTGATCAATTGTACACAAACCAACTGCCTGCCAAGAGAAGTGAGAAAAGGGGATGGATGAGAGAGGAGTGCAGCCATGAAGACCACCGTGTCTCAAGTAAAAGTGGGATGTTTTAGCAAAGCAAGGAAATTATTTTTTACCTCCTGAAAATAATGAATTATTACAAGCAGAGGTGTCATAGTATCACTTTCCTACGGTGCATTCTCTGTGTTCACATATTAAGAGGGCTTTCTTTTCTTTCTTTCTTTTTTTTTTGTGATAAGAGTGTCACTGTGTCGCCCTCTGTAGGGTGCTCTATTATCACAGCTCTCAGCAACTTCAAGCTTTGGGCTTAAGCAATTCTCTTGCCTCAGCCTCCCAAGTAGCTGGGTCTGTAGGCACCTGCTACAACATCTGACTATTTTTTCCTGTTGTAATTGTTATTGTTGTTTGGAAGGCCGGAGCCAGGTTCGAACCCGCCAGCATGGGTGTATGTGGCCAGTGCCCTTACCACTGAGCTACAGGCGCCGAGCCTTAAGAGGGCTTTCTTTTCTTTTGCGGTTTTTGACTGGGGTCAGGTTTGAACCCACCTCCGGTATATGGAGGTGGCGCCCTACTCCTTGAACCATGGCACCGCCCCTGAAGAGGGCTTTCTAAAATCAAACTTGGTTATGACCAAGTTTGCTCATAACCCTTCTACAGTGCTAAAGTTATTAGCATAACATAAATGATGCCTCATGATTGTTTCATTCTGTTATCATTTCTAGCTATTATTCACATGAGGTACTTTGAAGCATTGAAATGTTTCTTTCTCTTTAGAATATCCTACCACCTTTAGGACTAGATAGTTCATATTTAAACTATAAGACTGTTGAGTTTTATTATGGTTCCAAAATCTGGGGGCTTGGTCTCTGAGGAGATGGTCCACTGTTGTCTGGTGGTAGTTATTTCTGTAGGTCTTGTAAGCAAACATGATTAAGGAAATGTTTTTACCCTATGTCTTCAGAAACTGCTTGGGACTAGAAAAGGTGTGTGTGGCGGCGTCCCTGATGCCACGCTTTATTCAGGTCACACGCAGAGAAACTGTCATTCAACCACAATGAATTAATGAAACAGGAATTTTCTGCATCCTATTTCATGCCAAGTGCTATATGCTGGGCCCCTAGGATGGCTGTATCAAGCAAATAGACAGCGTCCCTGCCCTATTAGAACTTGTTCTTCAGTGGGAAGATGAACATGTATTGTTTATTCTTTGTTTCTTTTAAGACAGAGTCTCACTTTGTCACCCTGTAGAGTGCAATGGTGTTATAGCTTACAGCAACCTCAAACTCTTGGGCTCACGTGATTCCCTTGCCTCAGCCTCCCAAATAACTGAGATTACAGGCACCCACTGCAAAACCTGGCTAGTGTTTAGAGACCGGGTCTCACTTTTGACCAGGCTGATCTCCGGCTCCTGAGCTGGTAGGAGTGCTAGTATTATAAGTGTGAGCCACTGCACCTGGCCCCAGAATTAACTTTTGATACTAGGGAGTGTTGAATATAGACTGAATAAGGAGTCCGCTGGCCAGGGGCAATATAAATGAAACCAGACTGTCTCAGGGTTTCATATATTTGCTAAGTTTTGTAGGTGGAGACATTGGGACAGTTGGTTTTTAGAGATAGGGTAAGATCTCCATCACCTAGGCTGGAATGCAGTGGCCCCATCATGGCTCACTGCAGCCTTGAACTTACAGTCTCAAGGGATCCTCCTATCTCAGCCTTCTGCCTACAGATGTGAGCCATTGCACTTGGGCCCCAAGTTTTTATATATATATACACACACACATATATATATATTTTTGGGACAGAGTCTCACTATGTTGCCCTCAGTGGAGTGCCATGGTGTCACAGCTCACAGGAACTTCAGACTCTTGGGTTTTAGCTATTCTCTTGTCCCTGCCTCCCAATTAGCTGAGACTGTGGGCGCCCGCCACCTCGCCTGACTAGTTTGTTGTTGTGGTCAATGTTTTTTAAGTCAAAGATCCTCTGTCCACAGTAGATAACCAAGGTTGGGCACAGTGGCTCATACCTGTAATCCTAGCAAGGCAGGAGGATCAATTGAGGCCAAGAGTTGAAGACCAGCCTGGCCAATATTGTAAGACCCTATCTCTAAAATTTAAAAAAAAAAAATTCTATTTGTTTGTAGTTTCTTCTCTCTTTTTCCTTTTTTTGGAGACAGGGTCTCACTCTGTCACCAGGACTGTAGTGCATTGGCATCATCATAGTTCACTGTAACCTCCAACTCTTAAGCTCAAGTGATCCTCCTGGTTCAGCTTTCCAATTAGTTGGGACTACAGGTACATACCACTACATCCTGCTAATTTTAAATTTTTTGTAGAGATGGAATCTCACTGTGTTGCTCAGGCTGATATTTCTAGTTTCTTTTTTTTTTTTTTTGAGACAGAGCCTCAAGCTGTCACCATGGATAGAGAGCTGTGGCATCACAGCTCACAGCAACCTCCAATTCCTGGGCTCAAGCGAGTCTCCTCTGCCTCCGCCTCCCAAGTAGCTGGGACTACTGGCGCCTTAGCCTGCTGAGCCACAGGCGCCGAGCCTCTAGTTTCTTTAATAAGATCAAGGAGTTGGAAGTGTGTGTGTCTGTGTTTATGTACAGAGGGTGCCATTGTTCAAATCCATTATTTTGTTTTTCTCTATCCCTGATTTAGCACTTTTTCCCCCCCTTTTCTTTTCTTGAGACAGGGTCTGTTTCTGTAGCCCAGGCTGGTGTGCAGTGGTGCAGTCACAGCTTACTTACTGCAACTTAGAATTCCTGGGTTCAAGTGATTTCTCCCTACCTCAGCTTCCTGAGCAGCTGGACTACAGGTTCATTTCACCATGCCTGGCTAATTTTTTAAAAGTTGTTTTTGTAAGCTCGGCGCCCATTGCTCAGTGGTTAGGAAGCTAGCCACTTGCACTGGGGCTGGTGGGTTCGAACTCGGCCTGGGCCTACTAAACAACGACAAAAACAAACAAAAAAAATAGCTGGACATTGTAGTGGGCGCCTGTAGTCCCAGCTAGTTGGGAGGCTGAGGTAAGAGAATTGCTTAAGCCCAAGAATTTGAGGTTGCTGTGAGCTGTGATGCAATGGCACTCTACCAAGGGCAACATAATAAGACTCTGCCTCAGGCTCGGCGCCTGTGGCTCAGCGGGCTAAAGCACCAGCCACGTACACCTGAGCTGGCGGGTTGGAATCCAGCCCCGGCCTGCCAAACAACAATGACCGCTGCAACCAAAAAATGGCCGGGTGTTGTGGT
>CAUYON010031328.1:0-25393 GCA_963573935.1 Arctocebus calabarensis
AATGGAGCTTTAATAGGAATTGCATTAAAATTGTATATTGCTTTGGGTAGTATGGACATTTTAACAATGTTGATTCTTCCCAGCCATGAGCATGGTATGTTTTTCCATTTGTTGACATGTTCAGCTATTTCTTTTCTTAGACTTTCATAGTTCTCTTTATAGAGATCTTTCACATCCTTTGTTAGATAAACTCCCATTTATCAGGATTTTGAGATATATCAATGCTGTTGTGTCAATGTTCATTCCTTTTCAATGTTGAGTGGTATTTTCATTGAACATACATTGTGTCCATCCTTTCACTTTCTAAAGAACGTTTTTGTTGGACAAGTTTTGATCTTTTATGAATAAATCTACTTTCAGTATTTGTGCATAAGTCTTTGGAGTCTTTATTCTCTTGATTAAATATGAAGGAATTGAATGACTAACTTATGGTCATTATATAGTTAGCATTTTAAGAAAATGTGTAGTTTTTCTAAGTAGTTGTACTATTTTTCATACCCACCAGTAGTGTATAAAAGACTTCCAACTGTACCACATCTTTGCCAGCATTTGGTATCAAAAATAATCTTTATCATTGTAATCACTCTAATGAACATACTGATACCTGGCATCTCATTTTGGTTTTTAATTTGCATTTCCCTGATGAATGGTGATGATATTGAGCATCTTTTCATGTGCTCATTAGTCATCTGTGTATCTTCTTATGTGATCTGCCCAATCAAATCTTTTGCCTATTTTTAATTTTTTATCTTATTCTTGAGTTGTAATATTTTCTTATATTTCAAATAAAAGTTCTTTGAAATACATATATTATGAATCTTTTCTCCAATTCTCTGGCTTGACTCATTTCATTTTATTGTTTTTTAATTGTGTCTTTCAAGGAACATTTTTAATTTTGATGAAGTCCAATGTAGCAATTTTAATTGAAATATAATTTCAAGTTTTACTATATTGTGATGAAAAATATGTGTCCTCTGACCTACTAAGTTTTAGAAATATACTGAGAGACTTTATGAACTACTGAGTTTCATAACTACTTTAAGAGAGTGTTGTCTCTAAATGATAGACAGCAGAAATATATGTAGCTGTAATACTATAGGCTTTTATTAATACCTTCTGTTTGGTTTTTGTCCCTCTGATTTGTCAAAGATGAAGAAAAATATATTAAAGCTTCCAGCAACACATCAAACAAGTTAACAAACACCATGACCAAGTGGGTTTTATCCCTGAGTCTCAAGGCTGGTTCAATATACATAAATCTATAAATATAATTCAGCACATAAACAAATTAAAAAACAAAGACCATATGATTCTCTCAATTGATGCAACAAAGGCTTTTCATAATATACAGCATCCCTTCATGGTCAGAACACTTAAGAAACTGGGTATAGAAGGGACATTTCTTGATAGAGGCCATCTACAGTAAACCTACAGCTAATATCATACTGAATGGAGTTAAATTGAAATCATTTCCACTCAGATCAGGAAACCAGGCAAGGTTGCCCACTGTCTCCACTGCTCTTTAACATTGTAATGGAAGTTTTAGCCATTGCAATTAAGGAAGAAAAGGAGATCAAGGGTATCCATATAGGGTCAGACGGGACTAAACTTTCACTCTTTGCAGATGATATGATTGTATACCTGGAAAACACCAGGGATTCTACTACAAAACTCTTAGAAGTAATCAAGGAATACAACAGTGTATCAGGTTACAAAATCAACACTCATAATCTGTAGCCTTTATATATACCAACAATAGCCAAGCTGGAAAAATAGTCAAGGACTCTACTCCGTTCATGGCAGTTCCAAGGAAGATGACATATTTGAGAGTTTACCTGACAAAGGATGGGAAAGATCTCTATAAAGAGAACTATGAAACTCTAAGAAAAGAAATAGTTGAAGATGTTAACAAATGGAAAAACACACCACGCTCATGGCTGGGAAGAATCAACATTGTCAAAATGTCTATATTACCCAAAGCAATATACAATTTTAATGCAATCCCTATTAAAGCTCCATTGTCATATTTCAAGGATCTCGAAAAAATCATGTATCGTTTTATATGGAATCAGAAAAAACCTTGAATAGCCAAGACATTACTCAGAAATAAAAACAAATGAGGAGGAATCACGTTACCAGACCTCAGACTATACTATAAATCAAACAGCATGAAACTCTAAAAAACTGGCACAAATCAGAGAGGTAGATGTATGGAACAGAATAGAGAACCAAGAGATGAACCCAGCTACTTAGCGTTATTTGATCTTTGACAAGCCAATTAAAAACATTCAATGGGGAAAAGATTCTCTATTTAACAAATGGTGCTGGGTGAATTGGCTGGTGACCTGTAGAAGACTAAAACTAGACCCACACCTTTCACCTTTAACCAAGATAGACTCTCACTGGATTAAAGATTTAAACTTAAGACATGAAACTATAAAAATACTAGAAGAAAGTACAGGGAAAACTTTTGAAGGAATCACCCTGGGTGAATATTTTATGAGGAGAACCCCCTGGGCAACTGAAGCAACATCAAAAATACACTACTTGGACCTGTTCAAACTAAAAAGCTTCCGCATAGCCAAGAACACAGTTAGTAAAGCAAGGAGACAGCTCTTAGAATGGGAGAAGATATTTGTAGGTCATGTCTCTGACAAAGGTTTAACAACCAGAATACACAGAGAACTCAAATGTATTAGCAAGAAAAGAACAAGTGATCTCATCTCAGGGTGGGCAAGGGACTTGAAGAGAAACTTCTCTAAAGAAGACAGGTGCACAGCCTACAGACACATGAAAAAA
Organism: Arctocebus calabarensis; assembly: GCA_963573935.1. Classification (NCBI taxonomy): domain Eukaryota; kingdom Metazoa; phylum Chordata; class Mammalia; order Primates; family Lorisidae; genus Arctocebus; species Arctocebus calabarensis. Next base: position 2,800 of record CAUYON010031328.1, read on the forward strand.
TGCTCATCATCCCTAATTATCAGAGAAATGCAGATTAAAACTACTTTGAGATATCATCTAACGCCAGTAAGATTAGCCCACATAACAAAATCCCAAAACCAGAGATGTTGGCACGGATGTGAAGAAAAGGGGATGCTTCTACATTGCTGGTGGGAATGCAAACTAATACATTCCTTTTGGAAAGATGTTTGCAGAATACTTAAACATCTAAAAATAGAATTGCCATTAGACCCTATAATTCCTCTACTAGGTATATATCCAGGAGACCGAAAACCACATTATAACAAAGATATCTGTTTCAGAGTGTTTATTGCAGCCCAATTCATAATTGCTAAGTCCTGGAAAAAGCCCAAATGCCCATTGACCAACGAATGGATTAACAAAGTGTGGTATATGTACACCATGGAATATTATGCAGTCTTAAAGAAAGATGGAGACTTTACCTCTTTCATGTTTAAATGGATGGCGCTGGAACATATTCCTCTTAGCAAAGTATCTCAAGAATGGAAGAAAAAGTATCCAATGTACTCAGCCCTACCTTGAAACTAATTTATAGCTTTTATATGAAAGCTATATCCCAATTACAGCACAAGAATATGGGGAAAGGGACAAGGGAGAGTGGGGAGCGATGGGTGGAGGGAGAGTAATTGGTGGGCCCACACCTGCGGTGTATCTTAGAAGGGTACAGGTGAAACTTACTAAATGTAGAATATAAATGTCTGAACACAATGACTAAGAAAATGCCATGAAAGCTATGTTAATCAGTTCGATGAAAATATTTCAAATTGTATATAAAACCAATACTTTGTACCCCATGATTGCATTAATGTACATAGCTATGATTCAATAAAAAAAAAGGGGGGGGGCTATCCCTTCCCAGGGATATCTATGTCCACTTCTCTATGTATTCTTAACATCTTTTTCATATTTAGATTGATTAATCTTGCCTTTAGAACACAAAAATATATCCCTTTGTCCAGTCTATTGACTTGTATTGATTCTAATTTGTATGGTAGTATTACATTCCTTTTTTTTTTAAACAGAATCTCACTTTGTTGCCCGTGGTAGAAACTGTTGCATCACAGCTCACAGCAACCTAAAACTCTTGGGCTCAAGCGATTCTCTTGCCTGAGTCTCTCAAGTAGCTGGGACTACAGGTACCCACCACAACGTCTGGCTATTTTTAGAGATGAGGTCTCGCTCTGGCTGAGGCTGGTCTAGAACCCATGAGATCAGGCAATCCACCCCCCCTTTACCTTCCAAGGGCTGGGATTACAAGCATGAACCACTGCACCTAGCACCTTCTTACTTCCTTTTTGTCCTAATATATGACATATTTCCATGTACTTTTTAATGTAATCTTTGTATAACTTTATTTGTACCCTTTATAAACAGTGTATTCAGGAATTTAAGTTTGGTCATCAATAACTTTTTTTTACTAGAAAACTTTAACCTATGAATGTTTATTATTACAATGATATACTCTTGTCTTATTTTGGACATCTTGTTTTGTTTCTATTTCTGTTTCTTTCATAGTATCTCCTCTCAAGTTTGTTTTTATCTTCTCAGGGACTTTATAAAAATGTGTCTTAATTAATTTCATTAATGCCTACATTTATATATTTTAAAATTATTTCAACCTACATTTCCTTAACTTTAAGAGTCTCGGTATTTATGACAAAGAGTTTTAACATAATATGGTCTTCAAACCCTCTCACTATCCACCTACTTCTTGATCTTTATTAATGTAATCTAGGGATTTGAATTCAAGATGTTATTAAATTTATATTTTCCACTTTGTAAACTGTTTTTTAATCAAAAAACATTAGCATTCTATTTCATAAGCAGATTTATAACCTATTAAATTTTTCCTACTTTTTTGGGTTCTAGTGTTCTCTATTCATATTCATCATTTTATATAATGGTTTCCTTATGTGTTGGAAGTATTATGCTAATTTCGGGCTTAGTTCATGTGTTCATATAATTTTTTTGAAAAACGTAATAAATGGCTTATATTCTGTGAGCTTTTATATATACGAAAATGTATTTCTATTGATTTTCCAAATGGAACTCTCCTTGGTTGTATATAAAACTGAGTTACAATTTTTTTTCTTTCAAAACTGTAAAACATTATTCCTTCATTTTTCTAATTTCTTTGCCAGTGTCATACTGCTTAGAAACTTGCAGGATAATCAGTTTTATTCTCAAAGTTTTATTCTTTTCCCAGGATGTATTCAGGCTTCATTCATTTTACTTGATAAGTGGCCTACTAATTAAAAAGGTACTAATTTACTAAATTTTTTTTTCTGAATTCTACAGTAGATAATTTTCAGAAGAGTGCTTTTACTTGTGAGGGCTAATGCAGAAGCCTGTTCCTTATTCTGCAGAATGTTTTTACAGGTCTCATGTTGTCTGCTTGCATTTTCTCCTCACTTACTCTTGAATTCTGTGATCTCTTAATTTTATATCATCAGTCCCAATAAAAGCAGTTATTGAGCCAAGAATGCCTGTCACAGCTATGGCCTTAGCATCTCCAAATGTCTATTTTTGAGCCTCAAATTCTTGACAGTATACTTGAAAATTCTTGCTTGGGGCCTTCTCCATCAATATTGTCTCTAATCCTTTAATTTTAAGCCTATCACAAAGCTTCTGATGCAGTGCCATTGAATATTTGGACCAAACTTATATGCTAGGGCCTGGGCCTTGATCACAACAGGGAGCCAGGACAAGGTGCACAGTCTTAAGAGGGAATGAAAGTCTCCACTTTTCAGTTCAAGATCTCAGCAAGAATCTAGCTTTTGCCTCAGCCAGGGTGTGGCAAATACAAAGAATGAGCTCTCAGACCACTCTCAGGTACCAAACTCCACACAAATCAGTATAAGTGGAAATCAGAATTGAGAAAATAACACCAAAAATAAACACAGGTCCAAACTATAATATAAACCCCCATACGGCTCATTCAGATTCTAACATGAAACTTTTTTTTTTTTTTCAAATTGTCCATGGGATTTTACTAAGTATGTGCTTAAGACTCCTAAAGAAAATAAGTTCAGCTGAAAATAAAATAAAAAATAAGTACTGCAATATTCTTTCTAAACAGGGAAAATAAAATATATTTAACCTTAAAGGATTATACTAAATCATCATGGTTAGAGAACAGCTATACTATACTAAATATAAAAAAACAAACACAAATAATATGTAAAATCTGTTAGTAATTATCTAATTTTTAAAAAACAGAAAAACAAAACAATTACATATGCCTATAGCATATGATATTATGTATATATAACACATATGAACATTAAATATGGATATTATACACATATAAAATATAAAATCAACTGACTTAATACAGTTGTCCCTCAGTATCCATGAGATATTCTTTCTAGGACCCTCTGTAGATACCAAACTCCACAAATGTTCAATTCCCTTATCTTAACTGGCATATTTCCATAAAACCTATGCACATCATCCTGTACACATTAAATCAGCTCTAGATTACTTATCAAACCTAATATACCTCATACAATATCTACATATCAATCCCTTCACACGGATTCAACATAGTACGCAACGTGTAGCAAATTTAAGTCTTTCCTTCTGGAACGTTAGCAAATTTTGTTTTCCAAAAATTAAAAATATCATTTAAATTCATAGATGCAGAACCTGTGGCAATGAAGCCCACAGATTTGGAGGGCCTACTCTACATACTAAACTAATTATAGTGGTTTTCTCAGAGGAGAGGAGAAACTAATGTGATGAGACCTGAATAAAAGAGTAAACTAAAACTTCACCTTAATGTTTTTGTGTGATATAACCATAGTGTTAACAAGTATTGACTCTTCACAATGGCATCTAGGCATTTGTAATAATTCCCTTTATGCTTCCCAAAATTTTTGTTCATAACTGAAAAGAATTTATTACTTATCCTATATAAGAACTGGAGACGTCCTCTATCTTCCTGAGCTGACATCTAAACATAGTTTTTAAATAAATGGTCAATAAAACACTATTTATAAAACAAGAAACACAGACATGATTAACTTGAACTATTGCACTAAAGAAACTGAGCAATCATGGGATTTTTCTTATAGGCTGACCTATCCTCCTAGCCAAGACGCATTCTTGCTATTACTACATTTTAGAAGAAACTTCTAATTATTCTGGCATTGCTTTAAGGATAAATCAAGGGGTGATATCCCTTTTCTCATTCTGAATCTCAGACCCAACTGTATGGCTAACTTTGATAAAGCTTTTTTAAAAAGTGAAATATTTCTGTATATATTTCTGTAAGATAAGAATATACCTTCCTACTGAGAGAGTGACTTTTAGAAAGTATAGTATGGCTACCTCCCTACCTGATCTTTCATTTCAGCATAGACTTTCTCTGAGTTCAGTTCCACCTGCCGCTTAAACTCTTCCAGAGCAGCATCTGCCTGCTGGGCCTGCAACCTCTGAACTTCAGTCACACGAGTGAGCTGCTCCTCTTTTTCCCTGGAAAAGTTCAGAAAAGCACCAAAGTTAAAATATAAAAGAACTAGGCTTGAGTGAAAGAACAATATTTAACTCTCTCTAAAAGGAAATTCAGATTCAATTTGTTCATCCAAATTCTATAAAACTTCCCTTTAAAAAGTTGAAAATAAAATAATTTGTCTCTGGAGAAAAAGCATATTGTATATGCTTTTAAGTCTTTCTATAACACATATTCTGATGAAGGCAAAACTACTTTCAAAGATTTTTCTAAAAACAAAACTGTATAAAATCATGTCTCCATCAACTAATGAATGAATAAAGACAATGTGGTATATCCATACAGTAGAATATTATTCAATCATAAAAAGGAACAAAACTGATATATGGTACAACATGGATAAACCTTAAAAACATTAAGCCAAGTGAAAGAAGCCAGTCACAAAAGGTCACATACCATATCCCTCTATTTATGTGAAATATCCAGAGTAGGTAAATCCATGGGGACAGAATGTAGATTAGTTATTTGTAGGAGGTGGTTGAGAGGGAAAGGGAATAATTGCTAACGGATATAGAGTGATGAAAATATTCTAGAACTAGGTGATGGTTGCATAATCTTGTGAATATACTAAAACCTACCAACTGGTATACTTTTAAAAGGTGAATTATATCTCAATTTCTTTGAAAACCAATGGAACACCAGAAAACTATTGGTCTAGCAGCACTTGATCTACAGGGTGGTCAGCACAATAAAGCAACACAATACCTAAATTATTTTCCTGCTCTCTGGTAGACTTGCCCAAAAGAACCGATAAGCATCTCATTTCTTCCTACCTCAACCCTAAATTACACAGTTGAAAGAGTCCAACAAAACAAAAGAAATATTTGCATATTCATAGAGAACAAGGTTTTAATTTACAAATGCATACAAGTTGATGATAATGAATACTGAGTTCTGACTGGCTACCAGGCACTGTGCAAAAGATGTTTATATGCCTCCTTTCATTTATTCTCACAGTAGACTTGTGTAAGAGTGTTATTATATCCTTACTTTTATAGAACAGGAAACTGGGGCTTAGAGCATATTTCCAAGGTGACACACCTCAAGTAACAGGTCGAGCCAGGACTCCAGCCCTGGCAGTCTGTTTCTAGAGTTCCTGTTCTTGGCTACTACACTATGTGGCTTTCCTGATTTTCCAGACGCCATAGGTAAGATTAACTTGGCTCACCATCCCTAAATGGGAAAGTTTTTATGTATAAAACATTATCTTATTACCAGCTGTAACACTGAAGAATGCTGGGGATAGATGAGGTAATTTTACTCACCCAAATCAAATTTTAGAGAAAAATCATAATGGGGAAAAAGACTATTCTAAATTATCATGCCATTGTCTTTTAAGATGTGAGCAAAAAGTAATTTGAGCTTTTGGGGAGTTACTCAGATTGGAGTTTGAACACTCCAAAATCCAAAATCATTTCCAGGCTTTCTACTAAGAACATACATGTAATATAAAGTATCAAAATATCAAGCAAACTCCCCCCCCAAAAAACAAAAATCTTTTCCAAAGCTTAAGCAGTCAAAAGACTAATCAAAAGACACTAAGGAAAAGTGTCACCTAATTCCCATTTCAGCAAGACTCTCCAACCCTTTGATAACGAGGTAATGTTTAAAGAAATTAGCATTTCCTCCCCACTCTTAGCCCCTGACTGCACCCATGTATTGGGACAGGGCTTATCTACAAATAAGCAACTCTTTGTTTACAGGCTGAGATAATATACCCTGCATCTTCCCTTTAGTTTTCATTTTAAGAACTACTTGTGTCTGTTTTTACCTCTTCATGTCCATCTCCCTGAAGATGACAGTAATTACTGAAGCCCCTGAATAAACAAAGTATTTTTCTCACTGATATCCCTCTTTCTCCGTGTGTCTGTTTTACAGGCATGGCCACCATGTTTATGACCTGCAGGGTTTAATAATGCCAAAGGTGTGTGATGCCCTGCGTGAGAGCTAAGCCATTCCAGATCAAGATGCATGCCAGATGTGGCTCCCAGTTAATGCATTTCAGTTACTGAATTTTAATAGCAATGGGGTATAGGCTTCTGGAAGTTTTTAAAAGCTTTTCTCTAAGTTGTCCACTTTTATGAACAGGAACCTCAATATCATGTTGTCCACCACTTTTCTTATATGTTGTTAAAACAAAATATCTTTAATGTTAACTGGTTGTTAAATTCTAAGGCCTTAATATTCGCAATGCTTTCTCTGCCACATAATATTATTTAATTTACCTCATAGATAATGGTGATTAATAACTGGATGTCACATTGAATACTGATTCCAAGGTCATTACTTATAAAAGACTGAGGATCCTGATGACTATAGAGAATTTTATTTATTTATTTATTTATTTTTTGAGACAGAGCCTCAAGCTGCCACCCTGGGTAGAGTGCCGTGGCATCACAGCTCACAGCAACCTCCAATTCCTGGGCTCAAGTGAGTCTCCTGCCTCTGCCTCCCAAGCAGCTGGGACCACAGGTGCCTGCCACAACGCCTGGCCATTTTTTGGTTGCAGCCGTCATTGTTGCTTGGTGGGCCCAGGCTGGATTCGAACCCGCCAGCTCAGGTGTATGTGACTGGCGCCTTAGCCCACTGAGCCACAGGCGCCGAGCCGACTATAGAGAATTTTAATTTGGCCTGGTGCATTTTCACTCTTTCTATATTAATCTGCCCAAGAACAGGAAGCCTTGAGTTGTATTTATGTAGAGTTTCCTTGGTACAAACATTGACTAATTTGTTTGAATATTCAAATATTTAAATATTAAAACAATATATGGTGGCTCAGCGCCTGTGGCTCAACAGGCTAAGGTGCCAGCCACATACACCTGAGCTGGCGGGTTCGAATCCAGCCTGGGCCTGCCAAACAACAATGATGGCTGCAACCAAAAAAAATGGCCAGATGTTGTGGCGGGAGCCTGTAGTCCCAGCTACTTGGGAGGTGGAGGCAGGAGACTCGCTTGAGCCCAGGAATTGGAGATTGCTGTGAGCTGTGATGCCACAGCACTCTATCCAAGGTGACAGCTTGAGGCTCTGTCTGTCTCAAAAAAAAAATAAATAAATAAATAAGAAAACAGCATATGGGAACAACATAAAGTCATATAAATTGTATTGGGTATCCCATGGTCTACACCTGGTTTAGCAAATAGATGTTTCTGGTGTGATGGTCCCATCTGGCCAGAAGGGGCTGCCTAGAATGCTCTATAGAAAGGATTCTGAGGGCCGGCTTAGAAGGAAAGACTGCTGTGGGTGGTGAATGGTAGTCTCATTGCACAGTATTGGAGAGCTATTGTATCAAAGGTTTACCTTTGTATAGCCAGTTTGTCCATAAATAGAAAAGAAAGTACATCGGACAATATTGGAAAACTTTAAAAGTTTAAATTATATGTCACATAATTTTAGATTATGTATCATTAATTAGCCAAAAGAAAATTAGATAACATATTTATAAAAACATATAGCCTAGGGCTAAAATACCAACTTTGTTCTATCCATGTTAAGAGTTGTTTTATAATTTAGTTCAATAATCACATGAGCTATTTAATGTAAATGCTTTCAATTTTACAGGACAAATCTTTTTCATGTCATTCTTACTTACTAAGTTTTATTCATTTAGTTTACAACTTATGACCACATAAATCAAAGTCTTAAACTTTAGGCCTCACCGTGTATATATTAAAGATCATTTTAAAATGTTAAAAATAGAACTTAATACAATAAAGCACATGGCTTTTAATTGATAATTTCTACCCTGGTTTACAAATAGCAAATACTGTTTAATATTCAACTGTTAGCATGGGGGGATGTGTGAAATCCAGTTTCCAGTACCGTCGTCCTGGCTAAGCTGATCAAATGGTAAAGCTGAATATGCAAGAAAGCCTCATTAATGTAAGTCAACGTCTTGTCTAGTAAAACTATAATAAATTAGTTACACTAATATTTAGGCATCTTCTGTCTTAATATAAGTAAAATCTGTGTCTTAAATACAGAGGTAATGATCATTTTAGGTGGGGTCCTCTTTAATTTCCACAGGGTGATGAAATAGAAGTAAAAGCCTTGTGCAGTTGAAGCAAAGTTCTGCTCCTCAACACCCTAAGAACAGTGCTCTTCTACCATGATCTCAAAAGGGGAAGAAAGGGGGACTTTGAAAATGTTTTTTCCAGTTGAACTAGTGGTAAGGCCGAGTATAAATGCATCACTCAAATGCCTTAAAGCTGGGCCTCCATGAAGATAAAAAGGTGGGAAGAAAATTTGCTTTTTAACTCTGATTTATTTATAAAAGTGCAGTAAATTTTCCTCATCTGAGTACATAAAGGATAAAGAAAAAAGAAGCTGCATTCTTAAACAACCACAAACCAGCTCAGATTAAAGGATGTTCTGAAGTACATGATTATTCCAAAAAGGGCAATAAAATGTAGGGGACTAATGGACTACAGTTTAGTATTTCTTGAGCTTTACAAGCTAACATTTGTATGTACAGGCCAATCGTAATTTGAAAATCTTTCTTTGCACATTTCTGTACCAGCACTTTTGATAATGATGGCTGCAATCCAACATATATTTATAAGGCTTCACATTACAGTATACTTCATTTGCTGCCAGCTTGGCATCTCCCCTGGAAACTCCAAGAAAAACAAAACAAAACAAAAAACTTCAAACAAGTCTGAAAAAACAGCTAGAAGAGTCTCCATTCCCTTTCCAGCTGGGTTGGAAAACAGGACTTTCAAGCAGCAATATCAACTATATTCATGGCTGCCAATTGGTACTTAAATTGATTAGACTGAATCAGCCAAAAACATTAAAAATAATACCTTTCACTAAGCATGGTAAATGAATAAACTGTCTTGCCCCTTCTTCATTTTACTTCTGAGACTAGTAATCTGCTAAATCTTTGTAAAAAAAATGGTAAGCACTATGGACATCTAAACATTTCATACCTGAAGAGTCAGAAAGGATGGCCCAGTAAAATGGAATTAGTGTTAGTCTTAATATTGAAAGTACAGCAGCACTCCCTGAATGAAGACCACAGCAGCACTCACTGCATGAAGACTACAAGACAAGGAATGAGAACAGCCCCCGAAGAAGGAGAAGGTAAGGAATGGATTCATCCATAGAGCCTCCTGACAATACCAGGACAATGCCTAAATCTCATTTGAATTTCTGACCTTCAAAATTGTAAGATAAAAGATTTGAAATGTTTTAAGACACTAAGTTTGTGGTAATTTGTCACAGTAGCTATAGAAAACTAATATAACTAACAATATTAATATTTCTTGAATACAATATATCAAGGGTTGCCTATAGTATTTAATACATAATATTTATAACATCCTTATAAGAAAAGGTAAAATAGTAGTTGTGGATAAGAAAAATTTATAAATTAAATTGGGAATAGAAAAAAATCCATAGGAATTTTGTCATAGTCCCCAAGTATTTAAAGTTTTTTGATTGTTCTAGTTACTTGACTCCTAGTAAGTAGTATAGTCAGGCTTAAAATGCAACCTAAAAACACAAATTCTCCCTCTAAAAGGGTAGATTTGCATTTGATAGAAGCAAGTTTGAAGGAGATAAAGCCCAGAATGAAAATGCCCCAAAACTATTTAGTTAACTCCTAAAGACATCTACCTTGACTAAGGTGAATCTGCCCAAATAAGCAACATCTAAGTTTTGTTAGCGCAGAGTCAGTATTGTTATGAACCAACACTTCTGGAGCTTGGTGACCACGAAAACTTCCTGGGAACAAAGAAAATTTTGGTCTTCTAAGGTAAGTTCGTAGGATCAGAATCCAACATTAAAAAAGACTGTGCAGTGGGGAATGAGGCACTGTTAAAAACACCAGGGAATGTCAGTATTATCAGATAGGTCAAGAAAATGCCAATTCACAAATAAGGTGACTATTTATCAGAGTGTTTTAAGGCCTTATGAGGAAATTATGCTGCTTTTTAAACATATCCTCATGGCTCATGTCAGAGACGTATCTCATCATATTTGTCACACAGTGAATGTTCATGGTGCTGGTCCGATTCAAAAAATACCAAGACAATGTGCTGAGTCACAGTAGGCACTACAGAAGATAATCATATAACCACTCAAGCTAAAAGCCAAATAATTTATAAATGCATCCTTAGTAATATGTTAGAAAATTTTAAAAAGATTTCTAAGGATAAATAACACATATTTTAAATGGCTCATAGTAAACCTGATAAAATTTTTTTCCTTCCTCCTCCTAAAAGAACATAAGCTCTGTCGAGCTTATAATGCCCTTTCAAACTTTCATTGACTCATTCATCAAACATCAAATATCAAACATGCTAAGCAGCAAAGCTATGAGAATCTTTGTAAGAGGGTCACATCAAGTTAAGGAGTCAGAAAACACTAACACAGAGGCTCTTAAAAAAACAGAGAGAGACAGGATTCAGAGAGATTGTTATCCCCTTCACTTAACAGAAGAGATGGGTATTGTAGGAAGCAGATCTCTACTGTAGGAATCTTCATTCTGCTACAGTGACTCAACACAGCTACTCACAAGCTTCTCAGGGTGAAGGAACTTACACACTATAATGGGAGTCCAGGTAGAGCAAAGAAAGCCAGCACAGCAGTTCTCAGCATCAGAGCAGATGAACCATAATCCTGACTCAAACAGGGTAGCATCAGTAGGACCACAAGCAATAAAGCTCAATGAAACTATGATAATCCAAAACTAAATCAGGAAAATTTAAAGAAATACCTATTAAGGAAAAAGTTTGGAAAAGGTATGGTAACACCATGAAGAAGTCCTGTAGAAGTCTCTTCTAACAAGGACCTTTGACTGTCCGTGATGTAGTCTTACCCAGAGAGCTTGCCCCCAAGGTCCAACTCCAATATTAGAGAACCAGGCTTATTGGTTGAAGTGTGTTGGTTACGATAGGAAGGTGGAGTCTTCTTCAACTATTAAAAAACCTCTTAATAAGATAAGGATTCCAGCTAGAAAATCTATAAATCTTTGAATTAAACTAAATTTGAATCATGACTCAAAAGAACTAGTTCTGGCATCAACTTTCTGGATTTAATTCTCCATAACAGTTAAGTTCTAGGAGTTGAGACAAGGGTCCTAGAAGCAAGCTCTGAGATCTGGTTGGTTAATTGCTCCTATCTTGAAGAAACTACAATCTAACAAGGTAAAAAAAAAAACTGCGAGAAAAAAAAATAGTGTAATATTAAATATATTAAATTTTGTGGCAATTTTTAAGTGTTAAAGGAATACATAGAACGTAATCAGTTAGTAAAAACCTAAAGAAAACCAATCTCAGAACGTCAAATTTATATGTAAAGTAGAAAATAAAGCTATATAAATAAATTTAATGAATGGTTTAAGTTTAAAGCATCATATAATAATTTTGTATTAAACTAACATCTGCCTATAATATAGGTCCATAAATATTTCAAACAAACTCTAATCTCAGGAAACAGAAAGAAATTAATATTTTTATGTTAAAATAACAAAACCTGGAGAAAAAGATGATTAAAGATATATAGTGAAGAAAGATTCTTTTAAAATCTTTAAATACTTTAAACTTCAAAATAAATCCCAAATCTAATATCATTTCCTTTTATGTTTCCTATATTTAAGAAATTACTGATTAAAACTTCTATAAATAATTAAACATCATATATACAAAGCTTACACACATACTCACTAATATATTTTATTATATAGGCAGAATAATTATCAGTAAGTAATAAGGAAGTGTGGATATGTTCTTCCTGTAAAATGACAATCTCTAAATATTTCTGATTAGGTGCAGGACCACTTCTTATTACCAGAGAGAAGAAAGACAGTGTGAAGTCATTCAAGCAGAATGATAAGTAAACCAAAGCCAGATCAAAGGAATAAGGAAAAAAGGCTGAAATGCGAAGCTGAAATATTTATTTCTTTCAAAAATATCATCTATGCCTTGTCTCTGGGCAGTTCAATATTTCAAAGTAGCTGAAAAATGTTCTCACTTATATTCACCACTAGGCACAATAGATCAAATTTTAAGTAGGCAAATTTTCTCATTATTTATCAAATATGAATTTAATACTTATCATGTGAAAGTTTTTCTGCTTATTATAGATTATTTCTTAGTGATATGAAATGCAAAGTCACAATAGATATTATCCACTACTTTTAGTGAATGATATTGCTATAATCTGTAACATTTAGAGTGTAATCAAAATTTTTAAGTCTGTATAAATGATGAACTTCAGTTCATTTAGTATCTACTATGCTTATTATAGATTAGGCAGTTCACATTATTTTATTTGATTCTTATAGATATAAAGGAAGTTATTATTTTTTTTAGGTGAAAACACTAAAACTTAGAAGAGTTAAGTGATTTACCCAGGTTCACATAGTAAATGGCAGAACAAGAAATTAAACCAACTCATCTCACTTCCAAGTCCACAGTAGTTTCACTACATCATGGAATTTCTTTAAATCTATACATATATTTGTTATTAAATTGATGTTTGATGTTGATTAGTTGGATTTGCAACTAAGTCTTATTGTAATTTATCCTCGTATAATAATATTTGCATATCAAATTGCTTTTAGAACGTCTGAAAGCTAAAATGGTTGCCAAGCATTTGCCTACCATCTATTACATGCCAAAACCAGTACTAGAAATGCAAAAATGATCAATACATTTGATCATTTTTGTTTCTGTTTTTAAGATGGGAAAGAAGGCAGACTATGAACTATTTTCAGTGTGATAAAACCTTCACAATGAAACAAACACAGTATGATGAGCAGCCAAGGACCAGAGGAATTCTTTGTGCCTAGAAAACATAGCAAAACTTTATAAAGGACTTACCATTCTGGCAAGATCATCATTGAAAACGTTTAACATACATATATACATATATACACACTACACACATGGGTCACTATGAAAGTTTTGAGACAGCCTGTGATATGGTCCATTATTTCACTTCCAAGAAACACAGTTGACAGCATTGTTTCTGATTCACCTGTGCAAATTTCAACTTGCTCAGTTTATTATCGCTGGCAGTACTTCATTTCCTTCCACTTGTATTTTACATTTCTTGATTTTTGTGTATTTCAAAACTTTTGTAGTGAAATATATATATAATATGTACTATTTTAAAATTATATATAAATATATATTATATTGACATTTATAAAATATCTTTCATTTTCTTCATTATCATTATACTTTCCATGAAAAAAACAAATCCCCAGCAGAAACATTTCTTTATGAGGAAGATGAATATGGCAAGGGCAAGAGATTTCTGAAGATACGATTAAAGTTTTTGAGATATAATTAAATACATAACCATTTTTACTGATTATAAGAAGCATATACTATATTAATACTCACACTGGATTTATTTTCAGTGAAGACATAAATCTTTATGAATATATGTAATCCATGTTTCACTGGCCATTTCTTTCCATTTAATACTAGACTTTTCCATAGGCTCCAGTGATGAGGTTACATGTACATCCTTTATAGCAAGGCCAGTCATCTCTTAATCTGCTAGCATGTGGTATTCATGAATTCATTTGCCATTAACATGTCAAGCTTCCATCATGTGCCAGGCACCTTGCTCGATGTGGAGAAAACATGACTGAACTAATCACACTCAGTTTCTGCACTAAGAGAGCTTTCAGTCCAGCAGGGAAAATGACACTGAATTAATACTAATAAGAACATTGAATATTCAGTTCACTGAACAAAGAAGAAATGTAAGGCATTAAGTGTTTGTATATCAGAGGATAAAACCTCACACAGGAATAAGGAGATAAGAAAGTGATGTTAAAGATAACAGAAGGGTGAGCAGGATTGAGTAAAAGAAAACATAGGACGGAAGAAGTCTAGTTTAAAGGATAACAAAGTCTAGTTTAAAGGTTTCTCCAAGCTATTAAGGGCAAAAACTAGTTAATTCAAGGAAAAGAACAAGGCCAGTAGGACTGAAGGATAGAGAACAGAGACAGCAGGGCCTGTGATGAAGGCCAACAATTATCTTTCCATAATGAAATTCCAGAAATTGAAACTACACGTGAAGTAAAATAACAAGGAATACAATTACATATTGCTAAAGAAAAGATCAGTGAACATGGAGACATAATAATGAAAACTAACCAAAATAAATCACAGAAAGAAAACAGATTTGTAAAAAAGAAACAGGGCATCAGTGGCAGCCTAATATGTGTATACTTATAGTCCATAAAGGAAAAAAGAGAAAGGGATAAAAATTAAAGAAGTAATAGCCAAAAATATTTTGCATGTAATGAAAATTATAAACCTATACATACAAAAACCTATACATACATGAACTCAAAGTTATCTCAAGACACATGCAGAAAACTACAATAAGATACATCATAATCAATTTTACACAAACCAGTAATTTAAAACACAAATGTTAAAAGCATCTATTTAGAAAGACATGTTACAGAAGAACAAAAATGAGAATGACAAAAGGCCTGTCAGGGGAAATGTTGCAAGCAAAAAGACACTGAAGCAACAGCTTTACAGTAAAAGAAAAAAACTAATCAACTCACAATTCCATACCCAGTGAAAATATCCTTGAAAAACTAAGGTGAAGGGCAGCGCCTGTGGCTCAAAGGAGTAGGGCCCCATATACCAAAGGTAGCAGTTCAAACCCAGCCCCAGCTAAAAACTGCAAAAAACAACAACACCAACAACAAAAAAAAAAACTAAGGTGAAATAAAGACATTTCAGACAATCAAATAATGAAAGTATTCATCACCAAAAACCCATACTACAAAAAACAAAAGAAAGCCCTTGAGAATAATGAACTCCAGATAGAAATATGAATATACCCAAAGAGATGGAGATTACTAAAAATAATTACATCGGTAAAATAAGATATATTTATATTATTTAAACTGCCTGAAAAGTTGTAACAATGTAGAGTGGGGTTTATAAAAGGTAAAAATAAATAAATGGCAGTAAACAATTATGAAATGCTTATGCATAAACTACTATAACATTACTTGAGGATAGACTAATACTATTTAAATGTATAAATTCCAAAGCAGCCATTAAATAACAAAGTGATTAGTTGCAACTGACAAGCCAATACAGGAGATAATAGTAAAGAACATTCACTCAATTCAAAAGAAGGCAGGAAAGAAACAAAAAAGTAAATGATAGACAGGAAAAATAAAAAACATATGATTGAAAATTAACCATATCATTAGGCACATTAAATGTAAATGATAAACATCTCAAATAAAAGGCAAAGATTGTTAAATTGGTTGAAAAAGCATTAGCCAATTACATGCAGCTAATAAATAAAGATGCCAACAGGTTAAAAGCAAAAGCATTAAAAAAGATATGTCATATCAACATTAATCAATAGAATGGCAACATTAATATCAGACAAAGGAGATTTCAGAGCAAAGAATATTGCCAACAACAAAGAAAGCTACTCCATAATACTTAGAAAGCCAATTTATCAACAGGCACAAATGTTCAAAATATAAGCAGCAGCAGGAGGGGGTGGAGAAAGATAGTCAAATAGAAACTTCTGAAGTATGTGGCTGGCACCATAAATACAAGCACAGTAGTTAAGGTGCAATCCACATACTCCGAGGCTGGCAGGTTCGAGCCCGGCCCAAGCAACAATGACAACTACAACAAAAAATAGCCAGGCGTTGTGGCAGGCACCTATAGTCCCAGCTACTCGGGAGGCTGAGGCAAGAGAATCGCTTAAGACAAAGAGTTTGAGGTTGCTGTGAGCTGTGACACCACAGCACTCTACCAAGGGCAACACAGTGAGAATCTGTCTCAAAAAAAAAAAAAAAAAGTGAAACTTCCAAGGATGGTGTCTCTGCACAATGCCAAAGTCAAGAACTATCCACGCAAGGAAGCCTCTTCAAAAGAGCCAAAACTCTGGTAAACAATCACACTGATTTTAACATAACATCAAGGAAAGAAACTGAAAAAGGCAGAAAAGAGGCAATGCAATGCCATTGCTCCCCCTGCCCCAGCTGTGCCACACTGGCATGCTTTGAGGAGAAAGAATCCATGTGCTGGAGGAGGGAGAGTGAAGTGATTGTGGGACTTTGCATTGAAACTCAAGGCTGCCCTGGCACAGAGGAACACAGCACAGGGCAGAACTCTGCCCCTGCCAACAAAGGGAGCATTGAGACCCGTCCAGCTGAATGGAAATCCTTTGCCCTGAAACCCAAGTTCCAGCTAGCACCACTGCTGACTAACAAAAAGCAGCCTGGGCCTGGACTAAATTCACAAGGCAGTTCGGCTACACAGGCTGCAGTACTCGGGTAATTCCTGCAGCTGTGCTGGCCCAGGACCAGTAGACTTGGGGTATGTGTGACCGAGAAAGACATGAGGGGTGGCAGCCACAGCACCGCCACTGTCCCCTCTCCAACTCAAGGCAGTACAGCTCAGGGAGTCTTCTTCCACTTGGGGAAAGAAAAGGGAAGAGTTCAGAAGACTTGGTTTTGTAACTTGGGTGCCAGCTCAGCCACAGTGAAATAAAGAACCAAGTAGACAGAAGCCCCGGAGCCTAAGCCTAGTTCCTACATGGTGTCTGTGCATCTCCACTGGGCCAGAAGGAAACATGCTGCCCTGAAGGGAAGAGCCCCATCCCGGCAGGATTCACATGCTGACTAAAGAGCTCTTGGGCTTTGAACAAAATCGGAGGTAGTCAGGCAACAACCATGAAGGGCTTTGGGTGAGACTGAGATGGCTTCCGGTGTGACCTCATCCTGGCAGCCCCAGGGAATATCCATGTCACGTCCCCTCCAACTCCAGCAGCCCAGCCCAGAGTGTGAGGGAATACAATGAGAGACTTCGCCCGGTAATCCAGAGAATTCTCCCAAATCTTACCCAAGTCCACTAAGTTGGCATCACTAGGAGTCTGCAACAGTCACAGCATTATTGAGCTTAGGGCACCCCCAGGGCTGATATGGCTGCAATGACTGAAGACTTAGATCACAACACTTCTAGAATTCCCTTTGAATATCTGGAAAGCCTTTTCAAGGACAGGTTCAAACAAGCCCAAACAAACATCCCAAAACATCAAACATCCTGGAAAACATGACCTCACCAAACAAACTAAATAAGGTTATCATCACTGACCAGTCCTGGAGGGAGGAAGATATGTGACCTTTCAGAGAATTCAGAATAGCTGCCATGAAGAAGCTCAATGAACTTCTGGACAACACAGAAAGAATTCAATGCTGGTGTGGATTTGGAGAGAAAGGAACACTTAAATAGTGTTGGTGGGACTGCAAACTAGTCCAACCTCTATGGAAAGCAGTATGAAGATACCTCAAAGAACTAAAAGTAGACCTACCATTTGATCCAGCAATTCCACTTCTAGGCATTTACTCAAAGGAAAAAAAGACATTTTATCACAAAGAACTTGCCCTCAAATGTACATAGCAACACAATTCACAACTGCAACGATATGGAAACACACAGATGCCCATCAGTAGATGAGTGGATTAATAAAATGTGGTGTGTGCCTACCATGGAGTACTGCTCTGCCATAAAAACTGATGATGATCTCCTATCTTTTGTAGCAACCTGGACATACCTGGAGACTATTCTTCTAAGGAAAGTATCACAGGATGGAAATTCAAACACCACATGTACACAGTACTAAAGTGGAACTAGTTGTGCTTATGTACACACAGGGAAGTAAAACACAACAAGAATCAAGTAGGTGGTAAGGTGGTTGGGTTAATTCACACCTAACAGGTATAATGTACATATCCTGGGTGAAGATCACACTTATAACTTGAACCTTAAATGCACAGAGCAAACCATGTAACCAAAATGCATGTGCCCCATAACATCTTGAAATTTTAAATAATTAATTAATTAATTAAAAAGAAAAAAGAACAAAAAGGCAAGCCATAGACTGGAAGAGAAAATGCTTACAAACTATTAGATAAAAGACTTGTATCTAGAATATATAAACAACTCTCAAAACTCAATTATAAGAAAAAATAAACTAAAGATTTGAACACTCACCAAAGAGATAGATATATGACAAATGAGGACATAATAAGCTTTTTAAAATCACTCATCACTAGGAAAATGCACATTGAAACCACAGTGAAATATTCCTTCACACCTGTTAGAATGTTAAAAATTAAAAATTGACAATATCAAGTTTTGGGAAAGATGTAGAAGACCTGGAAAAAAATTATACATAATTATATGCTTCCATTTATCTAAAATTCTAGCAATCAAAATATAAATGACAAGAAATCATTATATGAGGAAGATGGCAGGGGTAGGCAAAAGGGATGACTCAGAAAACTTGGGAGGATAATGTATATGCACATATACATATCTTTTTTGTATTGGTAGTTCCATAAATATGTACATAGGCCAAAACACAAAACTGTACCTTTTAAATATATAAAAACTTATTGTATGTCAATTATAACTCCACATTGTTGTTAAAATGGGTGGTGCCTGTGGCTCAAAGGAGTAGAGCAGTGGCCCCATATGCTGGAGGTGGTGGGTTCAAACCCAGCCCTGGTCAAAAACTGCAAAAAAATTAAATAAATAAATAAATAAAATAAAAATAAAATGGTCCTTAAGTATTGTATCTCATTTAGAAGAGTACTGCAAATTAAAATTATGTCTAGATAGTATTTCTGCCTATCAGATTTACAAAGTATACAAATTAAGAATCAAAAGGCATTCTTATAGGGAGCCAGGAAAATTTTAAATTAGCATAACTTCCATGAAGGGTAATTTGACAATATATAACAAAACTATATAGATGAAATTTTGATCCAGCATTCCCACTTCTAAAAACTTACCCTGAATAAATATTCCAGACAATACAAGAATACATATTCACAAAGTTATTCATTACAGCATCACTTGCAATTGCAAATATTGGGAACAACCCATATTCCCACATACAGGACAAGTATTGCATAAACTAGGTTCATCCACATGCTGACATACAGTGCTGATGTAAAAAGAATGAATGAAGTTCAGGTTATATGAAATTTTTAAAAGCAAGGTATAAAAGTGTATCCATACCTTCAATGTAAGAAGAAAGAGAAAATAATGAGAAATACATGTAGCGGCTCAGCGCCCATAGCACAAGTGGGCGCCAGCCACAAACCAAGGCTGGCCGGTTCAAATCTAGCCTGGGCCAGCTAAAACACCAATGACAACTGCAATAAAAAATAGCCAGGTGTTGTGGCGGGCACCTGTAGTCCCAGCTACTTGGGAGGCTGAGGCAAGAGAATCAATTAAGCTCAAGAGTTGGAGGTTGCTATGAGCCGTGAGGCCACAGCACTCTACTGAGGATGACAGAGTGAGACTCTGCCTAAAAAAAAAAGAAAAGAAAGAAGAAAGAAATACATGTATCTATTAATCTGTGGAAAAACAACAGAAGAAGGTTCAACAAGAGACTAGTAAGACCTGTCTACAGAGAAGGTTGGGTATAAAGAGGAAAAGACAGAAGCAACGGGGGTAGAGTGACACCTCTCTGACTGTACCTTATGGTATAGGACTGATTTTTGGAACCCTGTTAATATTCTATTTATTGGAAGGAAAAATAAGAAAGAAACAAGGATGAGAGTAGAAAATGCTGAAATGAAATATAAGCTGAAACAAATAACTTAACTATATTTCAAATGGTGAATAATAATCACACTGAAAGAGGGAGAAATAACCTAGCTGAAGAACAAAAAAACTCAAAAGTATCAGACACTTGTTACAGGTCTCACAGAGATATGGTTTATCAGTTAAAAAACTATTTCCTGGTATTTTAGGTTTGAATAGATAACTAAATATATAATGAAGTCAGGTTTCTCACAGAGGGGATAGTAAAACAAATAAGGGGAAAGAATAAAATAAACCCCATTGTATTTGATTAGAACTGGAATTAATACAAATTCATAATTTTTATATATTTAGCTAGATGTGGAAATAAAGATGGATGTATATGTATGTGAAATGTGTATGACATAAAAACACATATATCACATATATATCACACACAGGGATATATGTTTGTGTATATATACATTTTTAAATTTGTTTCCTAGCTTGGCCTGCTTGAGAAGGGCTAAAAAGCAATCTCTTTGGAAAGGAAAAGATAGACTTTTAGATAACACCTCAGCCTCTAAAAAGAAATCATATCAGCAATCATGAACTGTTATAGTTAGAGCTGAACCACAAAGAACACACCACATATAAAACCTGTGGGATATAAATTAAACATTCCTTAAAACAATTTAAAACCTTAAATGTATACATTAAAACAAAAAAAAAAGCAAATTAAATCTTTTTTGAAATACACTGTTTTACTTAAAGCACCTACTATAGTAGGAGTCCTAATTCGGGATTGAGCTTAACACAGCATTGAAAAGACACAGTAAAAGCATAAAATTTAGACAAAGTGATTGTCTCTGGAGAGGAAGAGACAGACAAGCCTTATCTATGATACTTTTTACCTTTTTTTTTATTAAATCATAACTGTGTACCCAATTCATAATTGCCAAGTCATGGAAGCAGCCCAAGTGCCCATCGACCTATGAATGGATTAACAAATTGTGGTATATGTATACTATGGAATACTATGCAGCTATAAAGAGATGGAGACTTTACATCTTTTGTTTACATGGATGGAGCTGGAACATATTCTTCTTAGTAAAGTATCTCAAGAATGGAAGAAAAAGTATCCAATGTACTCAGGACTATTATGAAACCAATATATATTTACCTACACTTTCATAAGAATGATAAAATACTTTTTTCCTTTGAACCCAAAGGTTCTTAAGTAAATATTACAAGATGTTACCATTTGTTAAATGCATGCATGTGTGCTGGGTGTGTTATGCAATCCTCCCACCTTCCCTAACCTGGACTGTAAAGTGCTTCAGTCCTTTCAACAAGAAAAGAACTTCTGCCCCTTTTTTCACATGTGCTAACAACCACCTCCGGGAATGGAAAGTGTGAATACACATGTTCAGCTCCTTTCCTCTTGCTCCCCAAATGGCCTAATGTCAAAACTTCCTCCTCCTCTGCTTTGAATAGGCTCTTGGTGGTGAATAGGCTCTTGGTGAACATCTTTGGTGTTTCTTCAGAACATCTCTGAGGTCTGCTACATAGAAGGCTTCCTTATCATCAGAAGAGGAAACTTCATTGATTTTTTGATCCAGAATGTCCTTGACAGTAAAACCTTCATCAAGCAAGTGGCAGTCAAACTCTTTATTACTAATGTTGCTCATGGTTTCTTGCTGTTTCTTTGAAAAACTAACAATTTAAAGAAATACTGCCAGCTTCTCACAAAGGCAATTCTCCAGGAATTCTAAATCCCACTGCGTGTGTCCTCCAAACAACGCAGATCTTAGAGTATCTGGGCACTGCAGGCCAGCCCCATGGAGAAGCTGGAAAGTTAGAGCCACGAGAGCACTCAGCTGCCCCTGCTGCACCCTGCAGCACCTGGCTCCCACCTGCAGAAGACGCTGGCCTGAGGTGGTGCCGGAGGCCAGGGCAGTGACTTCAGGAACTGACCTCCACATTTTCAATGTCAATAGAAAATGGGTTATGGAAAAGCTGTATGTCCTGTTCATGGAGATGAAGCTCTTTAAATCTAAATTGAAACACTCCTTTTGCAACTTTTCCAGTGAATCCACACATTTTCTTTGGGAATGCAACCAATGATTTTTCCGCTAACAGATTTTGCAGGCCGGGATGAGTCCACTGCTAAACAGGACAGGCAGCAGAGGCAAAAACACCCAGCGGACCAGATAAACGTCCTAGGCGGGCCGCATGTGGCCCTGGACCAGACGGCTTCACATCAGAATTCTACCAAACCTTTAAAGAAAAACTAGTACCTATATTACTGAACCTCTTCCAAAATATTGAAAAAGATGGAATACTACCCAACACATTTTATGAAGCAGACATCACGTTGATCCCCAAACCAGGAAAACACCCAACAAGAAAAGAAAATTATAGACCAATATCACTAATGAATACCGATGCAAAAATATTTAATAAGATCCTAGCAAACAGAATTCAGCAATTCATCAAACAAATTATA
>CAUYON010031330.1:0-12776 GCA_963573935.1 Arctocebus calabarensis
AATAATGGAGAAATTGCCAGGAAGGCTATGTTAATCAGTTTGATGAAAATAGTTAAGATTGTATATGAAACCAGCACATTGTACCCCTTGATTGCACTATTGTACACAGCTATGATTTAATGATAAAGATAATAAAAAATAAAAAAAAGAAAATAATGAAGCTCTTTTTTTTAAGTCATTAAAGAATGCTTAAATGATATATGAGATGAACAATAGTCATGAAAAAACTGACAGTATTATAAACATAGAAAAAATTTTAAATTATACCTTTAGTAAGTTTTAATCAACATATTAATTAATTGCTTTCTAAATTTGACTAGTTTATTCTAAATTTATTAGAACAAAAGACATCTATTAGAAAAACTGAACAAAAATAAGGCCAGGAGATTCGAACAGATATTAAGAATCACTAAAAAGAGAATCTATGAAGATAATGTACTATTGATTGACAGAGACACATATTGCCTTATGAAACTGGTCAGAGAGATCAGAAAATGATAAATGACATGTCCATACTATGGAAACCTGACATGTGACAGGAACGCTTCAATATCATTGGGAGAAATGGGGTGCTTAATAATTACCCATGATGTGTCATCATCCTTTACACAAAATAAATTTCAGGTACCTTCAAGATTCACATGAGAAAATCCAAATGTAAAATCTTTAGAAGAAAATTTAGAATCATTTGTTAATAACCCTCAAATGGGGAAAGAGATATTAAACAAACTGCAAAAAACAGAAAGAAGAAGTTTCATAGATTTGGCTAAATTAATATTGAATTTTCTATTCAACAAAAATACACTGGACCGAATTAATAGATAATAAAATTCAATAGGGAGAAGATACTTTCCTTATACATTACCACAAGAGAAATTATATGCAAATTATCTAATCAATACTTATAAACTTATATAAGCAACAAGTAAAACAGAAACAAGAAAAGAACCTCTAACACAGCTAAAGAAATAGCTAAGTTGTCACAAAGAAATTTTTAAAAAAGACTGAATAGGTGATAATGTATTTAATGTATAATCTGTGCTCGTCCTTGCTAGTAATAAAGAAAATGTAGGTTCAAATAATTGATACCATTTCACAATTATTAGGCAAATAGTCCCAACTACAGCAAATTGAATACTCATCTACTGGCTTTGTAGGGTAAATTCTTATATTTACTTTAGAGAACAAATATGCAATGATATTAGATTTTGAGGTATAAATATTCATCTCAGAGACCCTGATTCTAGGTATATAGCTTCTCTAGCACATCTGTGCAATGAGAAACATCAACATTCTTGGTAGAAAAGACTTATTTGTAACCAGAATATATAAATTGTCATATATTTACAGAATAGCTACTGTACAGCCATTTGAATAAATGAAGTAAAGGAGTAGTTATTGGCATGTATTAATCTCATAAAACATAATGCTGACTGGAAACAGGAAGTCAGAAAATTACATGCTCAAAATATTAACATTGAAAAACATTAAAATATTGCAGTTTTATTAGTAGCCAAATGGTTTGTTTACTGCTGAAGACATAAGGCATCATTTATAAGCACTCAGTAAATAATTTTTGCATGTCTTTTTAAACAATAGGAGTGAAATAAAAGCAAGGGAATTGTTTCCACAAAATTTTAGTAGAATGGTTTCCATGTGCAGAAAGGAAATAGCATCAGATCAGGGAGAGTGTTCCAGAGACTTGAATTCCACATGCAATATTTCATGACCTGAATGTCTGAAGCAAATTCGATAAAATGCTGACATTTGATGAGATCGTGGGTCTGTTCAAAGATGTTTGTTTTATGTTAGTGACAACTTCATTGAATATTTTAAATTTAAAAAATTTAAAAAGGTCAATGTCTAGGTCCACCAACAGAAAATGTATTTAGATTATCTAAATATTTTCTAGGCATTCCCCATTTTTTAAATCCTCCTCCTTTTGGAAAATCAATGGCCTCAGTCATATTATTTTATACTTCTGTCAACTCAAGATGACAGTGGATTTGGAATTTGGAGAATATTCCAGACTTTATAAAATATCTACTCCTAATTTTACAACAATTTGAAGATACAGAGACACATAAATATTACAGCATTTGTGTAAGTAAAGGGGTGAATAGCTTATGAAATTTAGGAGACAAAACATAGTTGGAAGAATGAGAGATATAAATACATATAATCAATATTTGCATTATGGACTCTGACCATGGTTTATTCACTTTTTTGTTTGTTTTGAAGACAGCATCTCACTCTGTTGCCCTGGGTAGAGTGCTGTGTCATCATAGCTCATAGCAACTTCAAACTTCTGGCCCAAGCTATCCTCATGTCTCAGCCTCCTGAGTAGCTGGGACTACATGCACCCACCACAACAGCCAGCTAAGTTATCTATTTTTCACAGAGATATGGTCCTGTTTTTGCTCAGGCTGATCTCAAACTCCTGACCTCAAGCAACCCACCCACCACTACCTCCCAGAGTGTTAGGATTACAGGTGTGAGCCACCCCATTCAGCCTAAACATGTTCTTTATTTGACAAACCATTTTAAAGTGTGAGTGGCTATAATCTTACAAAATAACAAGGAAGACGTTGGAATATATATATTACAAAAAAACATTATATTAGAAGCATAAGTTATAAAATTCTCTTAACCTCTTAAGGCTTCATAAGCCCCATAGGTCACTTTAAAATGAATAGGTTAATAAATTGTGGTATATGTACACCATGGAATACTATGCAGCCTTAAAGAAAGATGGAGACTTTACCTCTTTCGTGTTTACATGGATGGAGCTGAGTATCTCAAGAATGGAAGAAAAAATACCCGTGTACTCAGCCCTACTACAAGAGTATGGGGAAAGGGTTGGGGAGGGGGTAGAATGGGTGGAGGGAGGGCAATTGGTGGGATCACACCTATGGTGCATCTTAGAAGGGTACAGGTGAAACTCACTAAATGCAGAATATAAATGTCTGAACACAATAACTAAGAAAATGCCATGAAGGCCATGTTAACCAGTTTGATAAAAATATTTCAAAATGTATATAAAACCAGCACATTGTACCCCATGATTACATTAATGTACACAGCTATGATTTAATAAAAGAAATAAAAAAAAATCAGGGCTTTGATCATTTAAGCAATTGATTCTAACCTGTACACTTCATTTGCAAGTCACATGCAAACACATCAATGACTTTTCTTGTCCATCAACAGCTATGCAAGAAATTGGGAAAACTTTAAAACAAACTTAACAGAAGTGCTCTAGCTATTCTGTAAAGAATGAGTACAACTATTAAGTCTGTACTCTCACTTTTTGGAGATTTTTCCATAAATTTCTCTCTGTAATATGTTTACTCATGTTTATAATCATTTTGCACAATATAAGAAAACACTTTTCCTTATATTTTGTATAAAGATAAGCAATCAGTTTCCAAAATGAGGAATGCCAACTCAAGTCAAATACACTGCCCAGCATGGTTGGAATAAGTCCCTATCCCTTCTGGAAAGAAGATCAGAACCATAACGAATGCCTCATTGATTCTGTTCTCATCTGTTTATCATCTCCATTTATTCTTGTTCATTCTTCACTCATTCTTCATTCATTTATTCTCAATAAAAATAAAACATTGAATTTCTCTCTTCTGTACCCAGCAGCATGCCAGCTATTTGAATTAGTTACATAATTAGTTCATCAATTCATTTATTCATCGCATACATTCTGTGTGCTCTACATGGTGCAGGCACCATGGGATATGTTTTATACTGTCGTGAAACTTTCCTGTAGCAG
Source organism: Arctocebus calabarensis (assembly GCA_963573935.1). Taxonomy (NCBI): domain Eukaryota; kingdom Metazoa; phylum Chordata; class Mammalia; order Primates; family Lorisidae; genus Arctocebus; species Arctocebus calabarensis. The sequence goes on from CAUYON010031330.1 coordinate 3,785, forward strand.
GTTATTATTACCCATGAAACTCTCCTTTTAAGAGCAGGTAGTCTCTAAAGGCTGCGCACTTTGAGGTAAGGAGGTTTTCTACAGCATCGTCTTAATTTTCCTTTCAGTGTGTGCTTAGAGAATGTGCTGCAAATCACTGAAGAGTTGTACTGTAGATATCTCGGGAGCATATTATTTCTAATTTCTCAACCCTTCTAGATGTCAAGATTTCATATATATTTGTTCCAGATGAAACTTTCTGAAAAGAAATAATGGAGTGCCATCTCCAGGGGGGATGCGAGAGCCCTGGGGGTGATCACAGTGACACAAGAGTAACGTGGGGCACCTCTGAGTTGTGTTAATTTGCTCTTCCCTCAATCTGATGGACTTCCCCCCGGTCCCCAAAGCTCCTTCAGTTATATGCATGTGCTTTCTGTAAAACTTACATTTCTTTTTGAAATCAACAGAAAATATGTGCAAAGAATTTTCAGCTGGGAAACCTAGGAGGTAATTCTTTTTAAACTGGATGCACTGCAAAGGTTTTTTATTGTAAGCAAGGAAATCTGATTCTCAATTCGTAACTGGAAAAAAAAAACATTGTAGGTAGGAGTAAAGCAGATAACAGAGGAAAAGAATCATTAAGGAACATTTTCAAAATGTGAGGAAATATCCTAAAAATTAATGCCTTAAAATAACCACCATAATGGCTCAGCCTCCGTCGCTTAGTGGTTAGGGCGCTGGCTACATGCGCTGGGGCTAGTGGGTTCGAACCTGGCCCAGGCCTGCAACCAACAATGACAACAACAATAACAAAAATATCCAGTAGTCCCAGCTAGTTGGGAGGCTGAGGCAAGAGAATCACTTAAGCCCAAGAGTTTGAGGTTGCTGTGAGCTGTGACTTCACAGCCCTCTATTGAGGGGAACATAGTGAGACTCTGTCTCAAATAAATAAATAAATAACCACCATTTTATTTGTTCATGATGCTGTGGGTCAATGATTTAGGCTGGGCTCAAACTATTTAGATTTCTTGCTAGTTACAGGCTAAAAATCATACCAATGGTCTATTGGACACAACTACTTAATCTATCAGATGACTTAATTATATTAGGTTAGATAGGATCTTTTTCATATATTTGAAAGTAGGAATCAACCAGTGGCTTGAAAATGGGTGCATTATTTTTTCATAAGAATTGTTGACCTTTTTTAACTTGTCAGGTCACTTAAGCGTGAGGTCAGTAGTGAGGGGGTGAAGTGACAGTCTGTGTGGCACGTCTCCCGTTGGTAGTGACTGTCCCTTGGGGCTCTCTCTCCACGTTCTCTCTGCTCCTCAAGGAGGGTAACTTATACTTCTTCACACGGTAGCAACATTCGAAAGTGGTGAGAGTAGATGCTTTGAGTTTCCTTCATCACTCTCTTGCAAGTTGTAAATCATCATTTCAGAAACATTCTCTGGGTCAAAACAAGACCCAAGGCCAGTGCAGATTCAAAGGGTGGGGGAATAGCCGCTTCTCATTGGGAGGGTTTATAAATAATCCATGGCCACTTTCAGTCAATCGTAGGGGTGGCCAGCCCCCACAGAACATGTGGGTATACCCAGTGCTTGACCCAGATGAGAGAACGAAGGAATGACACAGGGTAGGAGTTAAAATAGTGGGCCCTGGGGGACCTTTTCCGCCTTATGCAAGGAGGACCCTTTGCTCTGGGTTAACTCAGTATTTCTTACCTACATTATCACCAAATTAGCAAGTCAGTGAGCAAAGCACAAACTGCCTTATACCTCATCATTCTTGTAGTGTTTCCAATTTCAACTAAGCTATTCTGTAACTAACTTTTATAACTGCTTACTGCTGTTTGTTATCTATAACCTCAGGGAACGAGATACAGTTTAAAGAATAAGGAACTGGACTTCGAAGCAGGATGGGAGAGCAAACAACAGGTGTGACCACACACACGGTAACCAAGAGAGGCAATTGTCTGAAGGTCTCTGCAGGCAGCTATGACGCCATAGCCATATGGGGAGAGGGGAGAAAGAAGCTCTTCTCATCTCGACTCCAAGAGATTGTTTCTCTTCTGCAGAAAGCCAGCTGCAGTACTGTTCCCAGGTTCTAGCAGTGGCTCATCAAGTCCTCCACGACCTTTGTAAGGCTCTGAGGAGTGGGGAAGGTCAAGGTTCAGCAAGAATTTCTTATCTTCTTTATCAAGGCCTGTGCTGTCATGTGCAACAGGTGTAGGGCTCCCAATAGCATTGTGGTCTCCTGTGTACATGTTCTCTTCAGTATCCACCTATTACACGGATTCTTCTGTTATCCCTTTATTCATGTCTGCACTCTCTAACCTACACCTAACATAAACTTTTCATGACAAATCCAATTTATGTATCCTTGAGAGGACACTTTCCTCTGCCTCTGCTTCCTCCAGCATGTCCTCCCATCTCTTCACCCACAGTCCATCACAGCTGAGGATCAGGAACAGTGAAAGTTTCCTTAGGAACTCCTTTCAGGAGTTACTTCCACCCCCTACCAATTACAGGACGAGGTTGCTAGTTCTGACTCAGGACATGCACCTGTGTTTGGCTTAATAGAGCAGTTTTTCTTGATTGGCAATGCTGACCACATTATAGATAGTATAGGATGGCTAACACCTCAGAGCCAGGCTATCATTATGAAAAGAGGAGAATAAATTCAATGGAGGCCAAGACTGAGGTTCCCTGGGAAACTCACCCTTTCATGTTTGAGCTCGGCACCTCATTTGTATATTGGGAATGGTTAAGTAGAAAGCTCACAGAAATTTCTTTTGGTGCTATGTTTATACTGCTCTGATTCTTTTCTGTCTCCATTCTACCTCTTCATTTTGAACCACCAATTGCTTCAACAACATCCACAGAACACAGGCCATATGCTCTCCTTAAACTTCATGGCAAAATAGAAAGTCTGGGTTAAGGAGTCAACATTTCATACGAGACTATGCATTAGACTATAAGTTCTATGAATGTGAAAATGGATTAATGTATTGTCTGTGTTTGAATCCTCCCCACCTGATGCGTTAGAAGCTAAGTATTAATTTCAGTATGGAAGAATCAAGTCCTTATGGAATCTTCCAAATATCTTCCACTTCATGGGCCTCATTTTTGTTTTATGTGGCAGGAGCTGATTGAATCAACAATATACTGACTGTGTTATTCCGTAAGTGAATATTACTCTGTTCTTTTATCCCTTTTACAATCACCTTTCTCAGATTTACAAAAGAAAAGCCTGCCTGTAACCTATTGTGTATCTTACTAAGGTGCATTACTTTGGGTACCAAGTTCCTCCATGATACAAAAGAAACAAATTGAAATATTAATGACAAACTTCTAAAAAGTAAGTTAATTTAATGAACAGCTAACGTCTGTTTCCAAGTGAGATTATTTCTAATTCCTCACTTTCAAGTAAACAAAAAGAGAACTTACAACCAGTTGTCATTTGAAAGATTATTAAGTTATTGTGGGTGGTAGAGCTTTGATGTGATTTTTTGGGCATAAAACTAGCAAGAGATAAAAATAACTTGTCAAAATTTCCACAATGCAATTAATTCCTAAATACTTGCCTATGTTGATTAAGTATCTTCTTCCCTATTAAAAGGAAGGAATTACATTTTATTATGTCTGAAAAGAGGATGGGGCAACCCTATCTCTTCTGGTTCTTAGTGATCCTTAGAAGTAATAGAAAATTCTCTGATCAGCTTCAGTGGCTGAGAAGAAATATTCCTGGGGGAGGGTGTCAGTAGCCGCATGGCTACCCTGGCTGAGTGATGGAATGCCCCCCTAAAAGTGGGTGATGGGGTATTATGGCCAACATGGGCAACAAAAGAGGATCCTCCCTCTCAGGGGGAACCTTAATAAACCTGGTGCCTGATGGAGTGGAATTGCATCTGGGGAAAGCTACTACCTATCTAGAAGCCAGGACCAGTTACATAATTCATGGGTTCTATTGTAAAATGAAATCATGGAGCCCTGGTTCAAAAACACAGAGCATCTTGGTCTCAGGGTGGTGACACTTAACAGAGTGCAACGCCCTGCGAGCGCGGGTTCTATGCAACTGCTCAGGCAGCGTCTCCATGACGTTTTCTCTGCCGATGAAATCCACATCAGCACAGCCCCCCAGTCTGAGATTAAGTTTGCCAGAAGTAGAGTGAAGCCAGGGAAGCCTCTCTTCAGCTGCACCCTGTGATCCAGTGAGTGCAAGCTTTCCTGCCGGCGTGCTGACATGTACTCTCCATTCCTGGACTGATTACTGCCAGAAAGAAGACAGGGGGGCGGGTTTGTTCAGAGCCATGCCTGTCGCTTCCTTTTCATCATGAAGTGAGTCCCAGTGCATTAGCTAGTACTTTGCGAAGGAGCATTTGAGCTTCACAATTGTTATAGGTAAAAGTTCTTATTAAATAAATGAGCAATGCTGAGTCTTAAATATCTCAGTAAGCCTCTGCTATAATGACAGTAACTAAAACCATATGGTGTCTTGCAAACTATAATTAACAGACCTACTAATTAATAGGAAAGGGGAATTGGAAAGAGGGGAGTTTAGTTGAACTACAGCAAGAATGAATACAACTTCATGTATATGAATAAAAACGTCAAACTTTCCTGATAAAATAATTAACCTAAGTACACTTCTGGCTGTGTTTGAAATAAAGAATCTCAAAGGACGATGGGAAGGTAGAGAGACGGGAGGTGGTGAGGTTTGGGAGTATCTGAAAGATCAGAGAAGAATGTTTAGATTGGGAGGCTTAAAACAGACAGGGGCAATGTAATCTGTTATGCATAGGTAAGATTTCATTTGAATTTAATTATAAAATGATTTCATTTAAAAAATTAATATCTAAGTCAAATCTATTAATGATGGATAAAAATTAAGCCATCTTTCACAACACAGTTTAGCACTTAGATATTTTGTGATTTTTTTCATAAAAAGCAAAGATCAAAGGTAAGCATAGCATGTTTTCTTTTGCGTTTCATGTGAGCCTGTGATATCCCAATAAACTAAGACGAAACATTAAGGACCAGTTTAAAAAGGCTTTCAAATGCATCTCCTGGGAATGTAGGTATAACTCAACAGATATTAGGAGGGGATGAAAGACACAGGCAGAAAAAATGAAAAAATAATGGTGGTGCCTGAGTAGCATTGTGAGTATAACTGTGTAAATGACACAGTGGAATTATGTGGGTAATTTCCTCCTCCTGCAGATATAAATTATACAGCGACTATTGGATTGGTAGCTTCTTTGTACTGAAAACTGCCTGTTCGCTTCCAGGGCCTGGCAGAGGTGAGAGCTGTGCTGAGAGGAGTCAACACGCAATGAAGAAACAAGGGGCATAAAAAATCATGTGCATTGCACGGGGTGATGGAAGACTGCAAAGTGTAAACCCACAGCCTGAGAGTGAAATTTAGAGAAGACATACATTTCATTCAACCTCGGATTTGGGCTGCCATGTTGGCAAGCATAATAAGAAGCTTCTTAAATAATTAACAACTCCAGCTAATTTCTTGGTCCACGATAAAGTTAACAGCTCTTAGTTGATGTTTTCTTTGCAAGCAATAAAAAGGCTTAGGTCCTCTATTTTTTTCTTTTTAAAAATTGCCAACAACACATCAGAAAGGGCAATAATGTACAGGACATTGGCAAATAAATGTTCTCACGACATATGTGGCCTCTTGACAGTAGTTTGACATATATTTTTCATGTTTTAGAATGATAAATAAAACATCTATTCAGAGCCTAATTTTCCAAAAAATGACAGATGGGGAATGTAAAATGCCCAAGAAAGCTGCTGGTGTAAGGTTAGTGCTAGGTCCTTCACTGTCTACAAAAATAAGGGTTAGTCCATGTTCTCTAGTATTTGTCCTTACTGGAAATAGGAGTGTGTGTTAAATATTGAGATTATTCCATTACAAACACTTCACAGAAGAGACCATTATTTTCCTAAGGGATACTTATTTAAAACATTTATTAAACTACTATTTATAAAGCAATGGGCTGTATCAGGCATATCCAATAGAAATACAACACAAATTATAAACATATGGCATTTGTTCAGGAGGAGGAAGTCAGGTGCAGATCTCACTGGGCTAGAATCTAGATATTGACAGGGCTGCATTTCTTTCTGGAGACTCCAGAAAAGCACCTGTGTCCCCTCCTTTCCAGCGTCTACGCTGCCAGCAGTCCTGGGGTCATGGCCTCCTTCCATCTTCTGAACCATCTATGATGGGTTGAGTCTTCCTCACAAGGCATCTCTCTAACCTCCTCTTCTGTCTCTGTCTTTCACTTTTAAAAGTCCCTGTGATTATATTGGGCCCATCCAGATAATCCAGAATAATTACCCTATTTTCAAATCATCTAAGTAACAACTTTAATTCTATCCACAACCTTAATTCCTTCTCACTATGTAAAGTAACATATTCACAGCCTCCAGGGATTAAGAATGAACATCTCAAAGGGCCAATATTCCACCTGGCACAAGCAGTAGTGTGCTGTACACTTCATAGCACTGCTGTGGAGATGGTGGAGATTAAAGGAAGCATGCTGTAAAGCACTTTGAAGAGTAGCTGGTGCATAGTAATGCTGGCAGTATCATGATATGTAAAGGCGATAAATAATGAAAGAAGGAGAATGAGTAGAAACAGTTGGAACACTGCAAATGTACAAATTAGGAAGCTTGGGATGCATGTGGGCTGAGTGTCTACGTGCAGAAATAATGCTCTCTATTCAGAGTGTTACTCAAATCTAGAGTATTATGTTCAATCACAGTCATGCTGCAAAGGGGACTTTATCCACAGGAAAGAATCTATACAAGGATAATAAGGATGAGGGTCAGCTGCAGCCACCATACATGAGATGTCACGATTGCAGAGAGTAACGGGTAGGCCCTAGGACAGAGCCCTCGGGCACGTGACCGACACAGTCCCCTAGAACTCACAGGGGCACCATGCTTGGTTTTCTGCTCTTTGGTAGCCTTCTTGAAACTCTAAATAATTTCATCTTTATATTGGTGTTTTATTAAGGTCATGTGGGAAGACAGAGCAGAGAAAGAGAAGGTACGCAAAATACACATGTCCATCCATCTTTTTCACATAGCGTCTGTAATGCGCCATGAGCTCAGAGCTCTGGTAAACTTAACCATACATGGCAGTGCAGGCAGACTCAAAGGAGTATCAGATAAGCATGTCACAACTGCATAAGGGCAGGGGCTCACATCCAAGAGAGGCCTCACTTTCCTCCTGAACCAGAATATTCTTCAATTACAGAAAGAAGTCTAGGACTTCAAGACACAGGAATGATAATACAACTTGTCAGATCCTTTCTTACTCATGGTACTTGCCTTGTATTAGCCAATCACTGACACCATTGAAATGATGATGCAGGAAATAAGGGTAAAGAAAAGAAAACATAGAGTTAGTTTTCTCTCAGTTCTTCCTTATTCATCTATAAGTGGAAGGTAGTGACGAGAGACTCTGTGTGTCTGTCAAGAAGTAACATAAAAACGATTGAGTTGGTTTTGTAAAGCATTTCTACTGTTTTGTAAAAATGAAATAGGTATGCATGTACAAGTTATGAAATACAAATGATATTTCTTTATTGATCTTGCATTTGAGCTAAATGTTCTTAGATTTGTATTTATTTATTTATTTTTTAATAATTGTATTAAATCATAATTGTGTACATTGATGCAATCATGGGGCACAATGTGCTGACTTCAGATACAATCTGAAATATTTTGATCTTACTGTTAAACATAGCCTTCATGGCATTTTCTTAATCTCTATATGAAGATATTGATATTCTACATTTAATAAGTTTCACCAGTAACCTGCTAAGATGCACCATAGGTGTGATCCCACCAATTACCCTCCCTCCATCTATCCTCCCTTCTCCCCTCCCCTTTTCCCTGTATTCTTGTGCTATAATTGGGTTTTAACCTTCATATGAAAGCTATAAATTAGCTTCATATTAGGGCTGAGTACATTGGATACTTTCCCTTCCATTCTTGAGATACTTTGCTAAGAAGACTATGTTCCAGCTCCATCCATGCAAACACAAAAGAGGTAAAGTCTCCATCTTTCTTTAAGGCTGCATAATATTCCATGGTATACATGTAGCACAATTTATTAATCCATTCGTGGGTTGATGGGCATTTGGGCTTCTTCCACGACTTAGCAAATATGAATTGGGCTGCAATAAACATTATGGTACAAATATCTTTATTATGATGTGATTTTTGGTCTTCTGAATATATACCTAATAAAGGAATTATAGGATCGAATGGCAGATGTATTTTTAGATCTATATGTATTCTCCAAATATCTTTACAAAAGGAATGTATTAGTTTGCATTCCCACCAGCAACGTAGAAGTGTGCCCTTTCCTCCACATCCATGCCAACATCCCTGGTTTTGGGATTTTGTTATGTGGGCTAATCTTACCGGAGTTAGATGATATCTCAAAGTAGTTTTGATTTGCATTTGTCTGATCATTAAGGATAGTGAGCATTTTTTCATGTGTCTATAGGCCGTGCACCTGTCTTCTTTAGAGAAGTTTCTCTTCAAGTCCTTTTCCTATCCTGAGATGGGATCACTTGCCCTTTTGTTGCCAATACGCTTGAGTTCTCTGTGTATTCTGGTTATTAAACCTTTGTCTGAGGCATAACCTGCAAATATTTTCTCCCATTCTGAGGGCTGTCTGCCTGCTACATTTACTGTGTTCTTGGCAGTGCAGAAGCTTTTTATTTTGATCAGGTCCCAGTAGTGTATTTTTGATACTGCTTCAATTGCCTGGGGAGTCCTCCTCATAAAAAATTCACCCAGGCCAATTCCTTCTAGAGTTTTCCCTGCACTTTCTTCTAATATTTTTATAGTTTCATGTCTTAAGTTTAAATCTTTGATCCAGTGAGAGTCTATCTTGGTTAATGGTGAAAGGTATGGGTCCAGTTTCAGTCTTCTACAGGTCGCCAGTCAGTTCACCTAGCACCATTTGTTAAATA